>ML877784.1:5689-17696 GCA_009831015.1 Picea engelmannii
AACACAATTTGAAAAATCAACTACAAGATACACACTTAAACCTACAAGGTTAAACTACTGCTAAATAAAAAAAAAAAAGACAAGATACTAAGTTAAAAGTAAAATGTTAACCTAATGCTAAAACAGAAAAGAGATGAGAAATACAATAAGTCAATATATAAAAGAGACAGGTACCATAACCTGAGGAACAACGGCTAAGAGAGTAAATTAAATTGACCTCAACAAGAAGGGTTTATAGATACTAATACTTAAAATCATCTGGTTTGAGATACATATTAAATTTATAATATAAGATTAATACTTAATACCRGCTCGTAGGAATTTATAATATTATGAATAGTTGAATTTATAATATAAGATGAATATAAGATATGGGAGGATACAACAAAGTGAAGCTTAAGTAGATCTTCGAATAGTAAAAACCRAGAAATTAAGAWTATTAAGAAATTCTTTATATTTAAAGAATATTAAGCATATCTACTCTTAAAACARATCACAATACTTAAAACAAGGYTGATAAACAAATCACAATACTTAAAAGAAGGYTGGTAAAAATTATTAYCAAAAACATATCACAATACTTAAAAGAAGGCTGATAAACAATTTCAAAACAACACATGTGGGTTTATCAAATAATGCAGAGGTGGGGGTAGGATTTGAGATTGAGATACATACCTGAAGTTRGAGTAGCGATTTATATATATGTTCAAGAAATGAAGAGGGTTTGAGTGGCGATTTGCAGATATGTTCARGGAATGATGATGATTKCCCACTYTGCTTCAGTTCATTCCTTTCATCTCAGCCCTCCAAGTCAAATCTCAACTGTCCAGGMAAAGGAAACGTTGAAGAAAGAACAAAGAKAATTTCTTGAATGAGATTTAATATTCATTTGAGAATCCTAAAATGAAATTACAGAAGAAAGAGAACTGGCTTGAYGAGGGCAAGGAAGAACAGAGAAGATCTATAAAAACAACCCAGAGYAGAGCTATAAAGAAGCATCAAAATACATACCATTTGATAGAGCACTGATATTCATGAGCGRAAAAARCCCTTGAGAAACTCAACCRCATCATTCTGCCTTTTCTTTGGAGTTGTTTGCTGYAGGTGATGATCCAGATCCAGTCTAGCCTCCTCCTCTATCACACACAGAGAGACAYAGAACTYAGGACTTATACGCTCAAGCAAACAAAGAAAAATGACTCAAGAAGCAAACAAAGAAACAKGACTCAAGACTCAGACCCAGATGCAYAAGTAGACAGACATGTAGACCCAGAAGGAGGAAAATGGCTTGAAGCTATGRAATATTTAATACATATATTGAGACATGTTACTTTTCCTACCCTATCTTCCTTCCACTGCTATAGTAAAGGGTAGGCGCCTGATGCGTCTCTCTCTGCAACCCAAACCTGATCAGATGAAACAATAGCTTGGCTACCTTTCTCTTAAACCATCCCAGAGAAAGTGAAATTGCATTTTTTTAGTTTCCTTGAACTACAACTCTTTTTTCYAGTTGTTGGAATCTTTAAGAGGCCATCACATATCCATTCACATGGCTTTGTACAAAGAGACGTTTCCAGGAATGCCAGAAARTATACATCTGCTATTCKCTCTTAACAACTACCCAGAAATCCCAACGRTCCAATTCAAAAAAAATTCCCAACGCTTCGATTCGAAAAAKMAAACGGTTAAATTAYAGAGAAAGTGAAATTGCATTTTTTCGGTTTCCTTGAACTACAACTCTTTTTGCCAGTTGTTGGAATCTTTAAGAGGCCATCACATATCCATTCACATGKATTTGTACAAAGAAAATATACATCTTCTATTCACTCTTAACAACTACCAAGAAATCCCAAYGGTCCAATTCAAAAATGAAATCCCAAYGCTCCGACTCAAAAAAGCAAAGGGTTAAATTACTTTCTTGAAAGCCTGTGCAGAAAAAGGCATAAAGTTAAGTATCCAAAATTTCAATTGGCTTCCATTAAAGCGAACTTGTCCTCCCTATTCCGGCTCATCCCAAAACTGTTTTAAGAGACCATGCCGATGTATTCGGGCTCATCCCAAAACATTTTTAAGATACCATGCCGATGATATGGAGGACTATGGAAATCAAATCACAAAATTAAAATTAAAAGAAAACAACCATATGTTATAGATGATTTACATATGACTTTGTAATGAAAACAATTATTTAGTCACATTAATATAATTTTTTTAATAGAAAAATGATTAAATAAATAATTCTGGATAACATTGTAATTATTCCAACATAGATCCATCTTAACTTTGGCTTAGAGAAGGAAAAATGATTAAATATAAATTATATTTCTGGATAACATTGTAATTATTACCAACATAGATCCATCTTAACCTTAGCTTAGAGAGGAATCAAATTTCTTTAAGAGAAAACCATTTTTAGAGTGCAAAACTTGAAGAAAGGTCAAATGTTTGCACCTCTAAAGATTTGATCCCTCTTTACACTTGATAGATAAAGGAGTTAAGATGGATCTGTGATAGTATATTAAAAAAATGAAATATTTTAATATATATTTAAAAATATATTGGTTTGAATTTGTTATGTTTCTATTAGATCACTAAAACAATGTAGTGGTTATTAAAAACTATTATTAAATATAGTTTTTAATACTTTAATATTAATGTATTAAACTAGTATAGATCCATCTTAACCCCTAATTTATCAAGCTTAGAGAATGATCAAATTTGTTGAGGTGAAAACATTTTTTAAAGTGCAAAACTTGAAGAAATGAGGTTAAAGGTTTATACCTCTAAAGATTTGATCACACTCAACCCTTGATAAATAGGAGATTAAGATGGATCACTTTTTCGTAATCTATTTATTGAATGTAGGACAAATTGAAACAAATACATATTTTTTAATATATTAATATTGTATTTCAAATGTTCAAAGGTGGCAAGGAAACCATTGTTGCCAAGTGTCACGCAGAGGAGGTAAGCAAATGTAAGGGGCCACACAAGGCCAAAATACTAACACTGTAAAAAGCAGAGCTAGTGGTGCTGAGCCAAAAAATAGAAAACATGAGAAAACATTAGAAACCTGGTCCTAGCCGCGACCCTGCATAAACCTGTTTCGCCTGTGATTTTACTTTGTCACAGTCAACCATGGCCTGTCAAATATCCTGAAGGAAAGCCATCAGGGAATCCACTCTGCTCCAGTAGTTGACGTCCCTGTTCTGTGATTTGAGCATGGCCAATTTGATATCCTCCATGTATTTTTTCATATTTCTCAGAGTATTCAGGAGCTCTGTTCGATCTTCACACTTGTCACATAAAGGATTGGGGTGGGTGGACTGCAGAGAGGAGGAAGATGATCTTTGAGGGGAGGTGGGAGGAGAGGTGGTGAGGGGGGGACAAGGAGGGGAGGTCGGATAAGAGGGACGTCGAGGGGGAGAAGGGGGAGGTGGTGCGTATCCTAGCGAATTTCCAATTAGATCGAACCACTCGAGCCAACAGGCGTAGGGGTTCAAGAGGGGGTTGAGGTTAGGGTGGGGTTGCAGGGTGGTTGGTCATGAGCAGGCAGAATTACAGGAGCCAAGGGAGGGAGAAAGACCACTTCATGGGGGTGATCAACTATGGGATCCAAAGGAGGGGGAGGAATCGCATCAGGGGGGTGATGGACATTTGCATGAGGGGGTTGACAGATTCGCAGGGAGAGTCTAAGGCTAGCGGTTTCCTCCCCCAGGCCTCATACCAGGGTGCTCCCCGCTTTGGCTTGCCCCGGGGTCGGGGCATGATGAACATCGATCTTGGGAGGGAGGAGCCCCACAAAAAAATAATACCAGAGGTCGCACCAGAAATTGGTCGCAGAGCGAAGGAAAGGATGAGCTCGGGAGGTTTGGCTTTGTGAATTTCAAGGGAGCGAGTGAGGAGCAAGAGGCCACATTTCAACTTTAGGAGCCGAATGGAGCTGAAGTGACTGGAAGGACTCTCTGCAAGGCACCATGAAGATGCACATGCCGCAAAGCTTCTAGTGCGTGTGAGCTGCGGGGTGTAAATGAGAGATGGAGGGTGGTTGCAGGCAGTTTAAAATCTAGAGGTGATAGGAGAGGGGAGATGGTGATGGACGTATGCCAGGTGGCTTGTGGCCTAGCCAATTGGCCTCGTCCCAACTAACACTCGTCATATCACAGTGACACCCCATCCGGGGGAAATAATTTGATATTTTAAAAATAATGTCATTTTTAAAAATCTTTTAAATTTGATAAAAAAATTATTAAAATTGATATTTTTATTTATTTGATAGAAATTTCAACCACCAAATTTTACCTTTACCAAATTGGTCATTCTACATTGATTTATAGAATATTAGTTCAAGTAAAATTGGATCTTCTTATTTTAAATTCTTCTTATAAAACTCTTAACTTCAACACACCACAACTTTTATCTACACTAGTGAATTATCTAGGATAATTATTGCAATTTTTATTTTTATAATTTTAAACTTAACTATTGTTGCATGCTTATTCATTTATCAATATTTCAAACTTATATCTCATCATTATTTTATAAATATAAATAAATGATTTATCTCAAACTCCCACATAACTTAAAAACAAAAATAACTCAAATAACTCTAACATATTTTTCTATTCCCATCCTCTATATTAGTGAACAAAAATGACTTAATCTAAAGTTTAAAACCAAACACATAATACACGCACACACGAAAAAAAAAACTAGTTAGTGAACACAAATGACTTCTCTAGTTCTTAAAGTCAAACACATAAATGTAATATGTAAAAACTATTACTTTGTGATTATCATTCTTGAGAGGCCAAGTATGGTCATAAATATAACTCCACACTTATGTTTTCACATTAACATGAAATAGTTATAAATACAAATTGAGTGACAATTGGTATTCACCTTCCATGTGACTCTTCCTATAACCTACCACTCTTCATATTTACAATGATATTTACATAAGAAATGCAATCACAAGGATTATTTGTCCAACATTCCCCCCCTTAACATAAATGGGTGTTTGTGAGTCCAAGCATCATTCTAAACTTTCTGAATTTATCTCTTCCAAACGCTTTTGTGACGATGTCCACAATTTGCTCATTTGTAGAACAATGTATCAAGTGAATAGTCTTGATGTAATGTAACCCAAATTTATCAATTTCTTTTTTTTTGTTAGGTGCATTAAATTCCTTTGTTTGTTCCACATAACTTTATTATCGTCTCTTAGCAACAATAATGCTAGCATTGCTTACTGCATTTATTTAGAGACTATAGTATATATATACCAAAACATTGATATGATTCTTATATTTATACATCTATATAAGTTGTTACCAAAGGAACCAACTTATATCTAAACTCAACACATTTCCACTTTGTACCCATTAAGTGAAACTTAACACTTGCCCATATATAACCTCATATATGGAGTCCTTAGTATGTACCATTATGCATATGTGTAAATTTTGTTGGATTTCACATGCGATATAATCTTTACTCATTATATATATATATATATATATATAGGTATAGTAGGGCATAAGAATTTAATTGCATACTAGCACTATTCTTAAAATCGTATTGACATAACATGATAGTCACTACACGAAATCCTTAACAAAATCCAACATATATGTATATGTTTGAATTTATATATAATATGATTCTTACCTCTGCTATATACCTATCATACTTGTTATACACAAGTGTCATAATTTGTTAGCAATTCTTTTACATGCTAACAAACCAAAGTAGTGCTCGCCATAGTGTATTGAAATGGTTACTCAACACACAAGTATTAACGTTATCAAGGTTGTTATAAGGTTGTTTTCCAATGAGGGTGTGAAAGGTAGTAAACCCTAATGCCACGATAATGCACTTAAACCACACCTAAACCCTAAACCAAACAATGTGAACACCCCAGCCGACCTCGTGACATGGCCCAACATTGAATGAAGAATCTGAACTCATGTTAATGGCGTATGTATTTTCTCCCTGTAGGCATTTAACGTTGTTTGTGTCCATTAATGGAAGGATTGCAACATAATCCTTGAGCTGGAAAAACTAGGAGGTCACACCCACTATGGGCTCGCCACCTTCGAAACTTCACATGACAATGTACTGCATTTTCCTGTCACCCATTACTTCCACTAAGCAGTCGTTCCAAGGTCACTACCGAAACGTTTTACCCCATTTGACTCTGTATTCGCCCAAAATAAATCCGACTCTGACGTTTTAAGTGTTTCAGTGTTAATCCTGGAATGTCTTCCTCTGTGTGGTTGACCTGAAATGTGGAAATGAACTCGGCCTAGAAAAAATGGAGGACGCATAACCGCATGGTCTTGTCTCTATACAAGGCAAACCCAGAACTTCTTCATTACCTTTAATATTTTGCAAAAAATTGTGGACAGTTTGTATTGGTAGTCGTGGTTGTATTCCTCCTCTGTAACTGTATCCTTCTAGGCTCTTGGTTTTGAAGCTTATTTTCTATTATCTCCACTTAATCTCTGTGCAACGCCCCACATCCACACTCTGTGTGGTATATCCCCATTGTGGTAAGTTTTGATATTGAAAAGTTACCATTCCTAGTGACTATATACACCATTTCATGACTCTGAGTATTTACCTCACCGCACATTGGACTATATTTCTGTGTGAAATTGATAGATAGACAATAAGGGTTAAATTTTCAATGGATTTAAGAATTTAGGCTTTTTACTTCCTTTCTCATTTGTACAAATTCGTGAACACCCTTACCTAAAAGCGTGTAACCACCCTCTATCTATTGTTTACATTCAAGGTCTATATGAAGCTTATGAAATAGCGATTTAATTTCCTTGTTCATGATTTACTATCCATAATTTTTAAGTAAAGGTCCATAGGCATGTCGCTACGCGGTGAGCTCGTCCTTCTATTTATTGTTTATGCTTGTATTTTCTTAAATTACTTACGACATCATTTTATCTCGAACTTATGTATTTTAAATTTTCTCTGCACTTTCTACAACAACTCTTAATTTACTTTCTTTTAGACCAGGCAATGTGGTAGATGCATTTCGTATTCTATATAAACCCTCGGGATTGAAACGATTTACCTCCTGGGAAAAAAAGTGGTTTCAGTGTATGCATAAATCATATATTATTACTCTGTTTGCAATACAATTAATCTCCTGGATTTTAACAGGCATAGACGTATATAAACCCCGAACTATCGACCCTTTGTCCAAGAGTTTACATCCCCTAAATCCCACAGGGAACCCATATTGGTGCCATTGATCCCTATTTTATAGATCTCACTGTATTTTGTTCTTTAATAAATCATAAATATAATTCCAGACTAAACCAGATACAAGAATTGATAAAATCGTGTTCTGAATATGTCCTTTTCTTTTCATTTGCTTCCCTTTGTGGTGAAAAAATCACAACTTAGGTTATGTACAATTTACACAAGAAAAGATTACCCTCTGTGGGGTTTCTGACTCTACTTCTGAGTGTTTTTAAAGGTTTTAACACTATTTAATTTATTTTTTAGAGTCTTAAGAATTATGGTATTGTCTTTGAGTTACAATAACTAATGATGGGGCCTTGTTTTCTTTTGCGAGGGTACCCATCAACCGTTATTGGGTCCACTCCTCCCCTTCTGGGTTGTGTACAGATCATGATTCAAACGCCGATAGTGAATTGTTTGAATGCTGACTCAAGCTAAGTATTATCTTACCTTGTTTATTATTAATTTCCCTAAATTTTCCTATCACAGATTTCCGAATCTATCATTTTCCCCCTTACAGGCTTGTACTAATCGACAGGAGTGTAACATGACAACCCTCTTGCCCCAGAAAGGTGTTCACATTCTTCTCTTGGCGCTTAGGCACAACTTCATTCGATTTTGTCTGTTAGTGTTACATGAGTACTTAAAATAGGGGACTCCTTTGTAATACATTTTTTTACCAGGGTTTCCTATACAGGTTGTAATTTATTTTTCAAATAATATAGTGGTCATTTTTGTAATTTACCTTTCCAATGAATAAACGGGTTGTTGAGAAATTTGTTTTGAACATTAATCATTTTAATGGTACAACTACGATAGCATGTATTGTAGACTAATTTAAAATCATTGTTTATAGACTTGCATAGATATGTAATATGAACATGAATTGTTAAGTATCCTATCTGTTCTTTTATAGCACTTGTACAACTTGAAATGGTAATTTCTTATGCATTCATACAAATCAAGGATCGATAGGAATTTTATTTATTTAAAACAATATATATATATATATATATATATATATATATATATATATATATATATATATATAACCATTTCTATCAATTTCTTTGCCTAGATCTATAGGTATGACTACACAGTCATGCACATAATGTAGAACCATGTTTAAACAGAACTAGAAGTATACAATAGCTCAAACTTTTCTATCATATGATTATCTAGGTATATATATTCAGTCAAGCATTTTTGTATATAATAACATCACATGATTTCATCATTCTTTCAACAATGGTAATCAACATAATATTATACATTCAATCAATCATTTATATATGCACTAACATCACATAATCCCATCACACATCTAATAATTTATAATCAACAAAATATTAAGAAGAATACAAGTAAATGTGCTTATCTAAAACTGATGTTGGGACACAAATAGAACAACCACGTTGCACCCAACCGTAGAATAGAACAACCAAATTACTTTCTTCATTCACCCCCTAGCCTGACCATGAGTCCATAAGGGAGAACTGAAATGATCCTCCTTTGCTACATTCCTCTTTTATAGATCAAAAATTCCCTTGATTCACACTAAACAATGTTCATAACAGCAAGTAGTACTCTTTCTCCATCATACTAAGCAATGTCCTGCCTCCTCTATATGTTGTATTTATGTGCATCTTGTGCCTAGGTCTTTCCTTCCCTCCTTGGGAATTTTCATAGCTTTACAAATTCCTGATTTTCAAGGGCTGCTAGTGGTCAAATTCCTCATTTTCCACTTGTAAAAATCATCCTTGAGGCAACTCAAATATGTTCCTCACTCATGGAGTCATGGTGAGTTGTTTTCAACCTAGTTGTTCCATTTGTCTTCCAACATTTAATATATATAAAGATTTGTCTTTTACATGCGTCGCAATCAAAAATTTAGTTGGGAAAATCAAATCCTTGCCCAATAGTCATAAAAAATTAATTTCAATAATCAAATTCCAATTCGTATTTTCCATAAATGGAAAATAATTTTCAAATTTGAATTTACCAAAAACGGAAATTTATTCATAAGTACACATAGACTTTAATAATTAATTATTTTTTGTGGGTATTACATTATCTCCCCCTTAAGTACAAAACTGTCCTCAGTGTTCATTCCTCTCTCGGAATAGGGTTGGATAAGATTTCTGCAAATCTTCCTCCAATTCCCAAGTGGCCTCCTCAGGACTAAAGTGCTTCCATTGCACTTTTACCTGGGCGATGGCTATGTTATGTAGTATTGCTTCTTTCCTGTCTAGAATGCGTAGAGGTTCCGCTTGGAACTCACCTTCTCATTCCACCTGCAACATGTTCCAATCAATGATGTGAGTAGGATCATGAATATACTTTTTCAATAACCAAACATGAAAAAAATTATGAACTTTTAAATTTATAGGAAGTGCAAGCTAATATGCCATGGGTCCAATTCGAGCTAATATCTTGAAGGGGCCACAAAACCTGGGTGCCAACATTGAACAATTTCCTAGATTTAGAGAGCTTCTCCTTGATTTTACTTTCAAGTATACATGGTCCCCAACTTGAAATTCCTGGTTTCTCCTTTTTAGATTTGCATAGCTTTTCTGTCTGTCTTGTGCCTCCTTTAAATTCTGTTGTACCTTTCTTACCATTTTCTCCATTTTCTGGAGCATATTTGGTCCCATCATAAGTCTGTCAACTGGGTTATCCTAGCAAATTAGAGTTGTACATTTTCTTTCGTACAATACTTCGAAGGGACTCATATTAGCTGGCGTCTGGTGCCATTATTGTATGAAAATTCAATAAGTGCAGATATTCCTCCCACTTGGATGGTTTTGTTCTTACGTACATTTGTAACATGTATTCCACAATCTGATTCATTCATTCAGTTTTCCCATCCGTTTGTGGATGGTAGCTTGCGCTGAAATTCAGGTTAGTATCCAATACTGTAAACAATTCTTTCCAAAATGTTGATGCAAACTTGAGATCTCTATTCGAAATCACCATTTTTGGAATTCCATGCAATCTAAATATTTCCTTCATAAATATTTTAGTGATATTAATTGCTTTATAATTAGATTTCACAAGTATAAAATGTGAAAAATTGCTAAGTTTATCAATCACTACCATAATCGAGTCATTTTTCTTTTGAGTTTTAGGAAAACCTGTGATGAAGTCCAGTGAGATAATCTCCCACTTCCATTCTGTTATAGGGAGAGGTTGTAGTAGGCCGGTTGGATGTTGATGTTCAACCTTCACCTGTTGGAAATCTAGGAACTTAGATAAGTATTCAGTTGTTTCACCTTTCATGTTAGGTCAATAAGATATTTTTCTTATAGCAGTTACCATTTTCTAGTATCTTGGATGAGCAGAATATGGTTTCTTGTGCAATTCATACAAAATTGTTGACTTTAAATTAGCAGAATCAGGTATGTACAACTTATTTTTGAACCTTAGTAGTCTATTTTTATTCAAACTCAGATATGTTTTGTCCAATTTTTCTACATTTCCTTGTAAATATGTTATTGTTTTGATCTATTTTTCATCATTAAAACTTGCAGATTTAATTCTTTGTTCAATGTCGTTTTATGCTTTTCTAATACTTATCTAAAAAAGTACATTAGTCCTTTGACTTAGGACATCTGCAACTTTTTTTTCTTTGCCTTTGATGTGTCTTACTTTGAAATCGAATTCACTCAAGAAGGCCAACCACCTTGCTTGCCTTGAGTTAAGATATGGCTAACTAAATAATAATTTCACACCACTGTTATCGATTAACAAAAGAAATTTCCTCCCCATTAAATAATGTCACCACATTTTTA
The DNA here is from genome assembly GCA_009831015.1 of Picea engelmannii. Classification (NCBI taxonomy): domain Eukaryota; kingdom Viridiplantae; phylum Streptophyta; class Pinopsida; order Pinales; family Pinaceae; genus Picea; species Picea engelmannii. The sequence continues at coordinate 16,747 of ML877784.1, forward strand.
GGGCATGAATTATGAATTCTAATTCCAAGTCATGTGTGATGTAGTTTCGTTCATGTTCTTTTAGTTTACGTGATTTGTAATAGATAACATGCCCCTCTTGAGTTAGGACACCTCCCAAGCCTTATTTGTTTGCATCCACACAAACTCTAAAGTCTTTATAAGGGTCTGCTACCCTTAAAATAGGTGATGTAGTTAACAGTTCTTTTAGTTTATTAAAGTTGTCCTGACATTTCTGTGACCAAGTACACCTTGTTCCCTTTTTCTATAGAGATGTGATTGGATATGAAATCTTAGAGAACCCTTCGATAAATCTGTGGTAGTAACCAGTAATTCCCATAAATGACCTAATGTGTGCCAAATCCTTAGGGATAGGCCATTTCATAAGGGCTCTTATCTTCTCTGGGTCAACTACAATGCCTTCTTCAGATATCACCTGTCCTAGGTATTGTATTCTCCTTTGGTAGAAGTCACATTTGTCAAATTTTGCATATAACTTGTGTTTCCTTAAGTTCTGCAATACTATTTTCAGATGTTCTTCATGTTCTTCTTTTGTTTCCAAATAAAATAAAATGTCATCAATAAATACCAAAACAAATTTATCCAAATATTGAATGAATATGATATTCATCAAACACATAAATGTTGTTGGTGCATTAGTAAGACCAAACAAAATTACGACAAACTCATAGTGTTTGTATCTCGTTCTAAAAGTTGTTTTATTTATATCTTCATCCTTTATTCTGACTTGGTGATAACCATACCTTAAATATAACTTAGAGAAAATATTTTCTCCTCCCACTTGGTCAAACAGGTCATTAATTTTGGGTAGAGGATACTTATTCTTAATCGTCATCTTGTTTAATTGTCGATAATCAATACATAATCTTAAAGTCCCATCTTTATTTTTAACGAAAAGGACTAGTGCTCCCCAAGGAAAGACACTTGGTCTG
>WSFP011471155.1:0-17696 GCA_009831015.1 Picea engelmannii
CTACCATAATAAGAGATCCAAGAGACAAATCTTTGTGGACATAGATTAGGAGGGGGTGAACCACGATAATACATGTGTAATGTGATGAATGCATGCATATATTTGTCATACTTTTATTAGTTAAACGTTGTGTGTAATGAATGAATGAGTTATTATATTGCTTGGTTAATTGTTGTTGGGATGTAATGAAAAGATACCACAGAGGTTAAAATATAAAAGAGAATAATAGTAGTTCATAACACAAGTTAGAATAAATGGCTCAAAATATAGATCCCATATCTCATACTCAATCCTAGGCTATAAACACCTGAGTCTTACAACTACCCATTTAAATCTATCTCGAGTGAGACTGCGTAGTGCACTCTGTGTGTTGTGTTTCCTTCTGGTTTACCAGAGGGGCTGATAGTTTTAGGCTTTGTTGGTACCCTTAAAGATATGAACCCTGGGTCAATAACACATGTAGTAGGAAAGAGTAGTTCAAGCTAAGCCAACAAGGTTTATCAACATCAGTTGAATCGATAAACAACTCCACAAGAGCACCAACTCTTAATGAAAGACTCAACTTGTAGATCTCAACACCAACCGAGATGTGAGAAATCTAATCCTCAAGTACAAGACCCTCCTTGTGAACATAACCAAATATGTCAACAGATATGTGTCATGTCAATAGTGCAACATGTGTATGTACGCAACCTTCATGTACTATAGTACGCAGATGTACGCGTTGTTCCTTCTGTAAGCTAGTGTACACCTTTAGAAACTAGGGTTTCTTAAACTTCAACCTTATGGCCCTTCAGACCCTTTCTTCCTTTGTCACATCCACTTGTGACATGTCACTGCAATCTATCTTTCACTACCCAATCTATACCATAACCAATCACAAACACATCTATACCAGCCAACAATCTATGCATGCTCCTCATGCATACACAATCATAGATCATGGATATCTCTCAATCATAACAAAACTGAACTACTCAACCAACCAAATACCATATTCACACATAAATATAACCATACAAATGATTCCTCAAGAATTCACCATACCATTAGCAATTTTAACATAAAGACAATATTTACCATACTAGAATCTTTGTAGCAGATCTAAACCTATAGAATGTTGATATGGAACTTGCTTCAAACTTCAGGAACCTGGCACCAACACTTACTCAAGTTTTTCATGTCCTTCTCAACTGTACACTACCTTCTCTCATTCATATCATATATGTATGTACCCTAGCTCACTGCATCCCATGTACTAGTTCTGAAAACTAGGGTTTTTTGAACCTCTGAAACTTTCACCGTCAAAACCTCAGACTTAAGGAACTTCTGATACATCCATGAGTACCTACAATGAATATTTCACTAGAATAGATCTTCAATATACTCAATATATTCACACATAATAGACCCTTTCTCTCTTAATTATACTTCTCCAAGTAGCTTCCTCCTCTAACCAACTCTAACAAACTTCCTTCTTTTGGGAATAACCCACTTCTAACCACTTGTACACTTATAACTACTTTCTCCAAAAATAGTAACCTATCATCTTCTAGTTGAAACTAATTTATTTTTAATTTTTTATTGTTGCAACCACTGAACCCATGACTTACCACTTTGACTAGTCAACTTCTTCTAGGAGCTTCTAGAATAATTTGACTTCTTGACCTAGTAGAGGCTTCTAGACAACACATGAGGGTTCTCCAACTTCACAAGGCCATAACTCTCTAACTGTGAGGAGTTATGTGACATTCCACATATCACTAGAAATGGCATGACAAGAATTATCCATCTAGAATAGTCTTACTCACAAATTAATTGATCTTCATATCATCATTCCTAAAAAAAACCTTTGGTTCCCTAACCACACTACTAGGATGACTCAACCATTTGGACTTCACAAAGCGTCTTCCCCCGAGGGATTTCACCATAAGGGGACTACATTGGATTTCATCCATTTGGTACTTCCTATCATCCATGACATGGCGTTAAAGATACAACTTCTTCCTATTAACCAACACATCACTATGACACCACTTGACATCAAATACATCAATCAATTACATCAATGAAAACATAGTTCATCAATCAATACATCAATTATACTATGACAATACATCAACTCTTTGACATCAATCCTTTGACGTCAATGACAACATAATGAAACAATCTCCCCCTTTGTCATTGATAGCAATACCAACATTGATGTCAACACCAATCATTGATGGAAACATGTAGACATGGAAATGATCCTCATCAATATTTATCTCTCCACATCAATGTGGCTATCTCTCCCCCATTGACATCAATGGAAAAGTGTAGTCTCTCATTGGGGTTTCTCCCCCTGTCTGGGTTCCTTTGATATTCCTCTGAATAATATCTCCCCAGTTGAACAAGGGATATCACTTTGATGCAATGTTGATGGCATGGCTACCAATCATCTCTCCTAGTGGAATCATGTTGTTGCAACTAATCATGGGAAGAAAAATAACTCCTCTTGTGGGTATGTCTCCCCCTATCTTCTCTACAATATAAACAATATTCTACCACTATAATCTACTTCTGTTGCAAATGATACTACTCAACCCAAACATATATCAACTTATCAAGAATGATCTACTCTCCCTATGACTATCCTTGGACCTGTCTATGCATCAAATGCATGCCATACCGTACATCATGAAGCAAAATATATGTCAATAAAAAATAGATAATCATTAACAAAACATCAACCATGTACATCATGTACCATACTATGTGTCAACCATGCACAATGCCCATGTGCATCAACCATGTACATCAATCATGTACATCATTACCATACAATATACCTTAAGATATCAACAATTGAGTGTATCAACCATATTCCAAGAACATGTGCCAATTGTGTACCAACCATATGCCTCTACCAACATGCCAAACATGTACCTCAAAAAAGTGTCATATCACTCATGATATGCCTCTACCATGAACCAAGTTCCACAACCATGCATGTCAAGAAATGTATCTCAACCATCAAGCATCAATCAATGTATCAACCAAGCACCTCAACAAGTGTCTCAACTATAATCTCTCCCCATTTGAACAAGGGATATAAATCTGATGCAATGCTGATGGCATGACTTTCAATCATCTCTCCTCCTGGAATCATGTTGTTGCAACTAATCATGGAAACAAAAATAACTCTTCCTATGGGTATGTCTCCCCCTATATTCTATGTAATATAAACAATATTCTACAACTATAATCTACTTATGTTGCAAATTCTATTGATCAACCCGAACATATATCAACTGATCAAGAATGATCTACTCTCCCTATGATGATCCTTGGACTTGTCTATGCATCAAACATGTTCCATACTGTACATCATGAAGAAAAATATATGTCAATAAAAAATAGAGAATCATTAACAAAACATCAACCATGTACTTCGTGTACCATACTATGTGTCAACCATGCACAACACCCATGCATATCAACCATGTACATCAATCATGTACATCAATACCATACAATATACCTTAATATATCGTCAAATGAGTGTATCAACCATATTCCAAGAACATGTGCCAATTGTGTACCAACCACATGCCTTTACGAAAATGCCAAACATGTGCTTCAAACAAGTGTCATATCACTCATGATATGACTCTACCATGAACCAAGTTCCACAACCATGTATGTCAAGAAATGTATCTCAACCACCAAGCATCAATCAATGTATCAACCAACCAACTCAACAAGTATCTCAACTATAATCTCTTCCCATTTGAGCAAGGGATATCACTCTAATGCAATGTTGATGGCATGGCTTCCAATCATCTCTCCTCCTGGAATCATGTTGTTGCAACTAATCATGGGAACAAAAATAACTCCTCTTGTGGGTATGTCTCCCCCTATCTTCTCTGCAATATAAACATTATTCTACCACTACAATCTATTTATGTTGCAAATGCTACTTCTCAACCCGAACATAGATCGACTGATCAAGAATGATCTACTCTCCCTATGACGATCCTTGGACCTGTCTATGCATAAAAATCATTCCATACCGTACATCCTGAAGAAAAATATATGTCAATAAAAAATAGAGAATCATTAGCAAAACATCAACCATGTACATCATGTGCCATACTATGTGTCAACTATTGGCACAAGTTTGATCATACTAGGGTCCTTCTCATGTTACCAACAAAAGGTATCGAGTAGTCTAGAGCACTGGCATTTTCATCTCCTCTGAAGAGAAGAAGTCTCACCCGAAGTGTTGCTAAGAAAAATAGATAGGGAAGGGTAAGGAAAAGACTCGGGAGGATTCACAAAAACTTCAAGACTCATCTTGACCTTGCGCAAGACATCTAGATATCAAACATATATGAATCTTATGAGTGAAAGAATCAAACCTACTTATGTTACAGAAAATCATTTTGAACACAAAACCATCATGAGGAACTTGTAAATCATAAATAAGTATTGTAATGCATGAGTAACCAAAAGAAGACATAACATATTTTGAAAATTTAGATCCTTCTTTATGTTATCTTCAGACTCTTCCTTCATTTGCAATATCAGAACCATATAATAGTGCTCTATTATAGACTCTTGACTCTAGATTCATGTCACAAATATATAACTCTTAAAATGAGTACAAACTACATTACAGACTCAAACCGTTTCTTGACTCGACTGACAACAAACCTGTAGAGAGGTAAAGATTAGACAATAACACCGACCGAGCGACTCAACAAGGAATGAATGAATGAACCAACTGATCCAACAACAACAACAACAACAACAACAACAACCTTTACAATTTGTGTTCATCCCTATATATAAGCTAGGTTGTGTCTTCTATCTCGGCTTGCACACTTTCTTGTTCTATTGCAACCGATTTTTCTTAGCTGGCGTTGCACTGTCCTTTTCACAACTGCTTTCTTTTGCTCTTTCTTTCTCTCTTGTCTAGCTTCTAATGAATCTTGCACAAATCATACTCATTAAAAACTTGTGTGATTCCTTATCCCAAAAATGAAGGGCCCAACAGGCTTTGACCACAACCCTTGACTCACCTGCAAGTCAAGTGCTTGGTTCTTTCGCAAATTCTAGGAGCACCTGTTGTTTTTCCTTGTCCTCCTTTTCTTCTTCCTTCTGCTCTTTTGTTTGTGATTTCTCTTCTTTTGCCTCTTCAAATGAAGGGCCCAACTCTGGGACCAACTCCAAGGCCCGCTCCCTCACTCCTTGAAAGTTTCCAACCTTATCTTGCCACTTCCTGGCAAGGAGTGATGCCTCTGCAACAAACTATTGGGTCGCCTATGTACTACACCCCTTTGGCTTGGATGAGACCAATGTGTTCCAATCAGAATCTACTGTTGCATCAAATTGATGCATATGCATGTACACTGTCTGAATGATAGGTCAGAATTCTCTACGGATTGTGCCTCAAATAGGGCATTCAAATTCATTGTCCACCTGTTGGATCTGGTCAAACTTTTGTTGTTTCTCCAGTGGATCCATTGTAGCTGCAAATTCCTCATTCAGGACCTGTATCTTGGTGTGCACATCTTCCAGGACCTGGTTGGATCGAGCGATGATGCCCATCCAATTGCTAACTTCCCTGAAAATATTTGTGCATTCCACTGTGTACTTGTGTAGTGATTCTTAGGCATTATTACCTTCCAGTAATATCTTTTGCATCTGCTCTTGCATCTTCTGAGGCTTCTTCTCTTCTTCTTGCTGAGTCCGTCGCATTTGTACTTCCATATGCTCAGTGTGAGTGGCAAGTTGTGTCCATGCTCCTTGGAGCATCTCAATATGATGCTCTGTCTTGCCTTCATCACTATCTTCGGGTAGTTCGGGTGCAAGCTTCCGAATCTCCGGCCAGGATTCAATAGGCCTTTCCTGCACTCTTTCCAGTCTACGCTCAACTTGGATTGTTTTTCATGCTTCTTATGTTTTGCATGCTTGCGCAAGGAGCGCTTCCTCCCTTGTGACCTTAGAATACCTCTCAGCCTACTGGAGCCTTTTCTCTAATTGATCAGTTGATGCTCTGATCAGTCCAAATAAATGTGTCGTTGGCCAATGTACTAGTTTAGCGGTTGAAGGGGTTGCATCTCTAGGTGCTCATGTCTATAGTGGAAGTCCATTGGTCGTTGAATGCTCCGAGAGGGTATCTACCTCCTCTTTTGTTGATGGTCTTGGTGCGATCCTCAACCTTATCATTGAGGGAAACATAATCATAACCTCTGTTCTGGCTATGCATAGTTTCATCAGATCTGCGCATTGTTGAGGGTTATGGAGAACCCACTCCATCTGTTCTTGCGTGGATGTTGCGCTCTGCCTGAGTGTTGATTCTAGTTCCTTATGAACCTCTGGTATCTCCTGCGAATTTCTTATGTCTGCTTCCTATGTTGTGCTTTCTTTGGCACCCTTGACGTTGGTTGGTGAGGGGATGTGCTGGTTTCTTTGGGCTTGCAGTTCCTCCACATTCCGGGTGTTCTTTTATAGTGCAAAAGGCACAGTTTGTTGTTCCTGGATGTATGGGTTCAGACCAGTCAGCTGCATGCTCTACTTTGGAACTTCAGGGTTTGGAACAGAAACTTCTGGTCTCAGCTTAGGAAACTCTTGGGTTGTTTCTGGGAGTTCTTTCTCTTCTTTCTCTGGATGGTCAAGCTACATCAGCTCTAGGTTTGTGGTTTTGGGTGGAATGGTGGTTTCTGGGGGTGGAGACTAGGGTTGTGGCAATGACGGAGGGTGCTTAGTGATGATGGTGCATGGAAATGTTTCAGGCTCATGGTCATCCTGAATATTGATGATGGGTCCTACTCTGACCACTTTGCATGTGTGAGGGAAGGTCGATGCAATGGGTTGGGGGTTTAGAGGTTTATTCAGTGAAACCCCAGTTCTGAGCTTCTTCACCGCTGGTTCGGTAATGAACACAACACTCGAGATATTTTTTATGTCCTCACCTGTCAACATGGCTTTATCTAGAAGGCGATGGAAGACCGATAACATTCTTTTCTTACACTCCAATCGTTGTGTCTCGTCTTCCTCCTCAGTGTTTGATTGTGCTGGGGCTTCTTGCTTCTGCAGATCTGAGCCCGAGCTCGGTCCTACCCCTGCTTCTTTTCCTTTCTTATTCAGTATCTCAACAGGCAGAATATAGTGCATTCCCAACTTGTGCAGGTTGTGTTTAACTCCTGTCCATGACATTACCTCTTTGTCGAAGGCCTCCTTGTCTAGGTAAAACGACAACATCCTTGAATGGAAATATTCCCTGCTAACATGCCTCGGCCATACAAACATATGATATCGGTTCATGTTGAAGGAAATGTTTCTCGTATTACAGTTGAGAAGTTCCTGCAGAATATGCAGCCTCTTTGTTGCATATATTAGGCCATTGTACTACTGAGCAAACACTTGGGTGTTGAAAGCTGCATTCTCGTAATCAGTCCTTGACTTCCAGGGCTCGAACATCTTCGCCATGCACCCCTTGTCTAGTAGCATTGATGTTCTTCCCATAGGTGGCTTCCATTTGAACATTGAATTGCCATCAATAGATATATATAGGTGAAGGTTCCTCCCTTCTCCTATGCTTCCTCACATGCCACTAGTAGTTCCTCTAGCAGGTAACTACACCAGTTGAACACAACTCCATTGGTGCAAAATTCTGCTACTAAAAATGCATCTAGCATGCATTCTCCCTTGTAATATTATCTCATAAACTTGGTGGATATGATGTAACAACCTATCCTGACTACCTCTGGTAGTATGTGGTCGATTACTATTGTGCATCCCCCCCTCTTTGTGTTGAACCTCTCATAGAGGCTAAACTCTCCTCTCTTTTTGTCATGCTTACCAGGACCCTAGAATCCTTTCGACACATAATCTCCTTTGAAGGACAGTCTGGTAAGCTGATGAATGTCTTCATCATGGATTGGATACTGTCTATCCAACTAGATGCTTCGGTCATGCAACCTGTTGATTATAATTTTGGTGCATCACGCAACCTCACTAGTGGTACCAAATACTGGTAGGTCTCTGAGGTTCATAATGGTTGAGTTGAATAAGTTGAAAAATTCCAGTTTTGGCACGAATTGCATGCCTCCCAACTCATCTCGAGCCATCCCCCAAAAGACGTCTATGTTCATCTGGGGGAACAAAACTGGATCTATTAGGTCAATATCAAGGATCTTAACCTGCTCCACCTTTCCTTTGAGATCGCCCACAACCTCAACTCGGGGGTCGCAGGGCTCGTATGGTATTGCATCCTTAGACATTTCACTTCAGCTTCTTGTGGCTCTCGACATTGTGGATTCTCATTTATCATGAATTCTTCAGTAAGCTAAGGACTAGCGTCAAGACTATGGGTTTCTCAATTGCACAGGATGGCTCTCTCTACAGAATTCGAAAATTGCTACATTCTTTGAAAACGATGCGTTCTTCGACGAGTTCTCAAAGCCTTATACTCGGCTTAGCGGGAAAGTTTAGCAATAAATGTTATTCATCATGACTGTTGAGTCTCTAAATTGACATCCCCATCACCATATTATACTCCTCATTTACACCTTTTTGGCCTACCTAAGCTTGGATAAATGACAAAGAACACTATCTCCAGTCACTTATATGGTCATGAGGTAAATTATATTTGAATTCATGCATTTTGTGGTTTATTAAGCTAGGAGATTAAATATTTCATGTGCTAATATTGAAATTGCTATATGTAGCCTTTGACCTTTGGACAAGTCTGACACTCCTATGTCACCCAAGACATCCGGTACCAAGAGTGCCTCCTATTCAGATCTGGTACCCGCAAATAACTCGCTGTCGTGATCCGGTACCAACACCCGCAACCTGTTTTAGTTCGGTACTAACCAATTGCGCGTTGTTTGGATCCGGTACTATTTGTCATGTCTCGCCTGTTATGATATGGTATCGGTAGAGGAAATAGAGTATGCCAAGTTAATCTCCAGATCGTGCCTGAGATATTTGTTGATTGTTTATTAGATCATCAAAGTTTCTAGCAAGAATATATTGAGCTATTTTGATTATTGCTTCATCCTCGTGCACTCCATGTCATGAGGATGAAGCTTAAAATATGTAACCGAGTGTGTAAATTTGACAATTTCTTATATGTTAAAGATTTCACCTCTTTGTGTTTCACAACTGAGATTGTTTAAATAGTCGTGGCAAGGATGGTGGTTGAGGGAGCATAGATAGCACAATATGTCAGAGAAGTATCACATATTGTAGAACATATCTTTGGTTTGTGTTTAATAGAAGAGATTCATTTATTTCCATGTATTGATTATTGAGTCATAATGAATGGATGTGAATTGAGTTGTTAGCATAATCTACTTTCATGTTTTGAGATCCAAGTAAGAGTGATGTGTTGATCAAAAACCAACTTACTATAGACTCAAATAGCTGACCTATTGAAGATGTAAGGGCCCACCCCCCAACAGAGGTCAACATTCGTGTAGATTAGTATTAGCATTTGATTTCAATAGTGTAATTGTTAGACTAGCTATAGCTTTGATTTCTCAATTTAATTCATCATCCTAACAGTTTCAGATGTTAGCAGTATAGTTCAGTTTAGGATTTTGATCATAGAATTGCTTAAGATCTTTACTTTGTTTTTGCATATGCCCTGTTTCTATTTTTATGAATTTTATTTTTCTTAGTGAACATAGACGTTGGCAGAAATAGTCAAACATACTGGAAAAGAACTAGTGAAGTTCAAAATAGATTATTGTGAACCACAACATACCCAATATACTAGCTACTGAACTACCCATGCTATGTCTTGATGATTGATGTGTGATTTCCTTTTTCAGAGTGTGATTGCATTATTATCTTTCTGGGTCAAATAATAGAGTTTATTTTTCGAAGGACTCCATATCATACTTGAATGTGCCATAATGGAGTAGATATCCCCTCTGTGAAAGACAACCAAAGTGTGTTTTAGTTTGACAGTTTGCTTTATTCCCAGCATGCATACTCTAGATTAGTTCTATACTCGTGACATTAGAATTACCTCTCTTACTGGTGTCTTGTAAATCTATTGATTACGAATCCCAGATTGATAATTAATGTGTGCATTATACTAAACATATAAGCAACACAACATTTTGGCATCATTGTCGGGGAGTTGAAAACGGTAGGAAGTGATTTTAGCTTAGATTGTTTGCATAGTTTTTGAATGATTTTAAGGGCTACCTGAGGGAGGAGGATAAAACGTTTAAGACATGAGTGAAGAGCCATGTGGACACTATAGTGGGGTTCTCTGAAGCCAGGTTGTCTGCTTACCTTCCATATAGAAATAGGATTTTAATTGAGTTAAGTATCAAATTTTTATTTATGCATAGATATAGAGATAGTAAGGGTAGATTTGTAAGTTCTAAAGATTCAAAAACAAACCCCCACACTAATTGAACTGACATTGGTGCAAGAAGAATTCCACCGGGAGTAAGTTCAAGGGAATCCAATGAGGCTCCAGAATAAGGACCTAGAACTGAAGAGTCGGTATTGGGGTAGATAGAACGTGAATCTGCTGAATAAACTGAGCATTTAGAAGAGACACAAAATCTAGTTTTTGAACCATCTATCAGTGGAGGAAGAATACCTAGTGAAATGGCAGAAGAAGAAGGAAATGAAAATGCAGCCACTGAGACTGAGACCTTCAAGTTTCCAATCTTGGATATTTCCAGAAATATCATCATGAAGAAAAACCCACTGTCATTGTTACCCACTTTCAGAGGTATGTCAACTGAAGATCCAAACTTATTTTCATCCAAGTTTGACATATTATGTAGAAGCTATAACTATTCAGACGATGCCCAAAAACTTAAGCTCTTTCTAGCCACATTAAAGGAATCATCCTTAAGATGGTTCATGAGCTTAGGAGAAAATACAATTCTCTCTTGGGATCAGATGAAAGACACATTTTTACATAAATATCAAGACTATTGTAAGGATAATGCTAAAAATGACATTTTAAAAATGTATCAAACCAAATATGAAAGCCCTAAAGACTACTTAGAAAGGTTCTTATACAACTATCATAAATCAAAATTATTCACCACAGACCCAGTTGTAGTAAGAACAATATTTTTGAAAGGTCTTAGAGATGATTGCATAGAAGCTTTAAATTTGTCAAGTTCAGGAGATGTGCACCAAAATCCCTTTGCAGAAATTCCAAATTACTATAGGAGATACTCAAGAGGACAAGCTAAAACAGGCAAAGGACCAAGAGATCATTTTAGCAGAAATTTAAGACAAAACTCAGGGACTGTCACCATAATTGAGTTAGGAAACTTATTAGAAAACTTTAAAACAAACATCTTGATCACAATTAGTAACTAGCTAGATACCCTAAAACGGAAAAAGAAGCAAGAAGAAGATTTTTTTTTTGCAATAATTTGTCCTAAATGTAGAAAGAGGCACCCTGAGAAAGAATGCCCATTAAATGTCATAGATTTATGTGGCTTGTGTACACAATAACACCCCACATTTGAATGTCCAACTTTGCTTGAGATGCAAGCCATTTATAGGGGAGGAGGAGTCTCACAAGAAAAACCATACCCTTCTAGGAGGCCTTGGAGAGCACAAAACCCCAATGCATTTTATGACCCTAATACACAATATCAAGAAAAACAATGGGGTCCTTCTCCAATGCCCTATCCCCAATGGACACCTCATCAAGCTCAAACTCAAGCTTGTAAACAAGGTTGGATGGGACCTATGTATGGGAGTCCCTCCTACCCGACATATCCACAGTATCCTGCAAACATTTCCCAATTACTACTTGGATTTAACCCACCTTAGATACAAGCTTTACCTCCACCTCATGTACAACAACAATTCACAGTACCCTTGAACCCTAACTAGCAACAACAAGTACCTATAAATGCCAATCAACAACCACAAATCCAAGCTACCCATAACCCTCCTAGACCAACAACAATTCATGCCCAGCCAATTCCTAACCCCAATAATCGACCCACCCACCCTGTACAGAATGAAGAAGTCCAAACCTCTCCCACCTATGAAATTCAACTAAGATCCAAGAAAGTTGTAAATCAATCAAATTCTAGAGTAATAATTCAAGAAGAAAATGATAATCATTTTGAACAAGAAAATACTCAAATCACCCCTGTAAAAGGAGAGACTTACCCTCATATTCCACCCACTTCTCAGTCCGTAGGAGTACCTCAACAAGTTAATCTTCCACCCTACCCTGAAAGACTATTAGAGAAGAAACTTGAGCCACCCTTGCACAAAGACATAGAGGATGAGTTACGAAATGTATGTGTAAAAATACCTCGGTTGCAAACCATTAGGGATATCCCCATAAATGCCAAAATCATAAGGGATCTTTGCCTTAAGAAACTAGGAAGGAAGAAGAAGGAACCTCCCATTGTTCAAGTGGTAGGATAATTATCTGAATTTATTTCTGAAATTCCATATAAATATAATGACCCTGGGAACCTAGTAGTCACTGTTGAAATTAATGGTATTTCCTTACCGAACACACTCATTGATATGGGTGCAAAAATTAATGTAATTCCTTTTGACACTATGAAAAAGATCCAAATCAACCAGTTAAGGCCAACCCAAACCATGATAGAGTTGGAAGATAAGTCATTCATTAGCCCTGTAAGAAGTTTAGATGATGTCACAGTCACACTAGCTTCTTGGGAGTATCCAGTAGACTTTATAGTCATCTTTTCTAAATCATCCTCCAAAAAAGGACACCCTGTGGTTCTCGGCCACCCTTGTCTGGCCACAACAGATGCCTTTATTGGTTTTCGGTCTTGCGAGATGGCTATATCTAATGGAAAACATACCCAAAAGCTCATACTCTTCCCTCCTGCTCAACCAACACAAGAAATACATGTTTGGCTAGAAAACCCTTATGGAGAGGAAGATTGCATCAGACCCCTATTAACACTTGAACAAGTAAAATTAATGCAAGAACAATCAAATGAACAAGTCTTAAGTTTATTTTTGGTTGATATGAACTGCATTGAATATCCTAGGTCTTTTGCAGAATTGTCACATATTTTCAGTTCCAAATTTCAACAAACTTGGCATCCTGATATCACCCAATTATATACTTTATCACTAGCTTCCTCATAGAAGGAATAAAGCACTGAACTTGTTGAGATTAGTCCAGGAAAATCTTTGTATATCAACTCTAGTTTGGAACCAGAACAAAATACGCAAGTAATTGAAATGCTCCAAAGACAATTTGATGCCTTTGCATGGGATTATGCAGACATGAAAGGAATTCACCCTGACACATGCACACATCATATCTACACCAATGACCAAATCAGACCAGTTAGGTAGCCTTAGAAAGGATGAATCCAACCATCAAAGATATTGTAAAGGAGGAATTACCAAAACTCCTTCAAGCCAATCTCATATACCCCATTTCATATAGTCAATGGGTGTCTCCACTTGTCATAGTTCCCAAGAAAAATGGTAAGTGGAGAATATGTGTAGACTTTAGGGAGTTGAACAAGGCCACCCATAGGGATTATTTTCCCTTACCAATTATTGATCAGGTGTTGGATACCTTGTCCAGAAAGAAGTATTTCTCATTCCTAGATGGGTTTAGTGGTTATAACCAAATACAAATAGCACCCGAAGACCAGGAAAATACCACTTTCACCTGCCCATGGGGAACCTATGATTATAGGGTTCTTCCTTTTGGAATTTGCAATGCCCCAGCCACTTTCCAAAGGGCTGTCCTAGCCATTTTCTCTGACTTGACCAATGATTGTGTGGAAATATACATGGATGACTTTACATTCCATGGAGATGACTTCTAGGAAGCTTTGACCAATCTAGAAAAAGTCTTGATTAGGAGTAGGGAAAATAATCTTCCCCTAAGTAAAGAAAAGTCAAAGATGATGCTCACTGAAGGTATTGTTTTGGGACATCACATTTCTAGTTCTGGAATTAGAGTTGATCCCGCAAAGATTCATATTATCACTCAAATCAGAATGCCTTCCTCACAAAAATAAGTTCACAACTTTTTAGGGCATGTTGGCTACTATAGAAGATTCATTCAGAGTTTTACAAGCTTAGCTACCCCTTTATTCAAGTTATTATCTAAAGAAGATGAATTTAATTGGAATGATGAATGCCAAGTATCTTTTGAGATTCTGAAAAATAAATTGTCAAGTACCCTTGTTTTAAGAGGACCAAATTGGTCCCTTCCTTTTCATATCTGTACTGATGCCTCAGACACAGCCCTGGGCGCAGTTCTTGGACATAGGGAAAATAAAATGCCTTATGTTATTTAATTTATCACTAAAAAACTTTCCCCAACAAAAGTTAATTATACGGTCACGTAAAAAGAATTTTTATCTATAGTCCATGCTATCAATAAATTTATACACTATATTATAGGATATCAAACTTCTGTACGCACTGATCATTTAGCCATCAAATTCTTAATGAACAAACCCATAACAAACCCTAGATTTACAAGATGGATGTTATTATTACAATATTTTAATATCACTATTATTGATAGACCTGGTAAGGATAATCTTGTGGATGATTTCTTATCTAGAATGGTTCATCTGGGAGATAATGCACCAGTAGATGATAACTTTCCTGATGAAAATTTGTTTGCTATTTCTAAATTTACTCCTTGGTATGCAGATGTAGCTAACTATCTTATGACAGGGAAGATGCCTCAGAAATTGTCTCTAAGAGAAAAACAAAAAGTAAGTCAGCTAAGTGCAAACTACATGTGGCATGATGATTGTATTTATAAAACAGGGCCATATTTGGTAATCAGAAGATGTATAAGGGAAGATGAGATCCATGATATTCTACAAGCCTGCCATGATGGTCCTTATGGAGGCCACTTTGTTGACAAGAGAACCGCCTATAATGTTCTGCAATCTGGTTATTATTGGCCTAATATTTTCAAGGATGCCAGAACTTATGTATCCAATTGTGATGAATGCCAACGAATGGGTAAGCCTATTGCACGAGACCGAATGCCACTTCAATACTAGGTACACATTGAACCTTTTGAGAAATGGGCATTATATTTTGTAGGGCCCATTAATACTTCATCTATAAAGAAAAAGTATATACTTGTATGTACTGACTATGTGACTAAGTGGGTTGAAGCAAAATCTTTACAGTTTGCAAGTGAACAATCAGTGGTAGATTTTCTTTTAATGACATTTTTACTAGATTTGGTGTACCTCGAGAAATTTTGATTGATTAGGGGACTCAATTTACCTCTAATATGGTCAAATCTATTACATAATAGTACCAAATCAAGAACATGAAATCTACACCTTATCATCCTCAAGCGAATGGGCAAGTAGAATCTACCAACAAAGTCATTGAGTCCATTCTTACTAAAATAGTACAGCTACACCACAAAGCTTGGGCCGGTATATTACTAGAAGCCTTATGGGCTTATAGAATCACCTAGAGGAATACAACATGACATACACCTTATGAGTTGGTGTATGTGAAGCAGGTGCTTCTCCCCATAGAATTCCAGATCAAGACCTTCAAGAATGTTGTACAAGATGGAATGAACTTATATGAATCCCAACAACAAAGACTCTTGCAGCATAATGAGATAGATGAAATCAGGCAGGAAGCACTTCAAAGAACCGCCCTTATTCAAGAGCATAGGATAAAATGGCATGACAAGTATCTCAAAAAAAAAAAAAATCAACCAGGAGATTGGGCCTTGTTGTATGACAACAGGTTCAAGAACTTCAAAGGTAAGTTAACTACTCGTTCGTTGGGACCTTACAATATTGAAAATGTCTATGATAATGGTTCAATCAGGATAAAGACAATTGACAAACATCAAACACCCCTACTCGTGAATGGTCACCGGTTGAGAATTTGTAACAAACCCTTGTCAAAAGAGGAATTTGTGACACGTGTGCTACATAATTCAAATATGCATGTGATTGGTAAGGAAGGATACCTTCCTACTGATCCACATTGATTAATTTATTTATTTTTAAAAATTTGTACATAGGTCTGTGGGTTGTGTTTTGTTAATAAGCTGAAGGTAACAATTGATTCTTACCTCCTTTGTGTTACTTTCACATTTTATTTTTGTTAGTAGATTTAAGTAATTTATTTTATCTTTCACGAACTTGCTAAAACATCGGTTTTTTAAGCATCAAGAATACTTTGTTCTGGTCTGGTACCAGAAACTCTATTCTGGTCCGGTACCAGCGGTCCTGTGCTGATCCAGTACTAAGAGATTGTCCTTATCTGGTACTATTAGGACATATCATCTATTTTCTAATTGACAAAGAATGTTATGCCTATTTCAATATCTGATGTCAATTAATATGAAGCATGAAGCCTTGCAGTAACCACTTAAGCTAGAACCAAGGATCAAATGACATCTTTCATGAAGCAATAATTTCTTTTTGGTTCATTTGTTGGCTGAAGGGAAGTATTTTAATTTCTTTTGGTTCTGTTGCTTGACAGAGAAGATATAATTTATTTTTCCTATGTTGTTTGAGAAGGAACCATGCTTAATTTGATTTAAAGTTTAGAGGTTTCCTTCATAAAAAAGTCCATTACAAACAACATCAGTACTCTAGCATTATTAAAGGGATTAAAAATATTAGCCTACAAGTAATTATTTCACCCTTACTAGACTTCAACAGTAATCATTGGACTATATTTACTAAAGAGTAACATATGAGTATATGAACACTGTCTGTCGTGGGCACACTAGGAAAATTTTATGGAAGAGGATGCATTAGTACCCTAAGGTAACTTTAGGTCATTCTCTTATGGACAAACTCAAACATACCATACATATGGAATATTATAAAGGAATAACATACATACATGAGTTTATTTTCCCTTCAAACAAATCTTTAAAGACATTCAAATAAGAGAGTATGTATTCTAACCCAATACCATCCCTGCCTGTAAAAGGGTTTCCAGATGAGCCTCCCCTTGTCCTCTGTGCAAAAGAACTCTTTAAAAAAAACTAAAATAGGTGAATATGGGACACAAAGCCTCTGATAGAAAAAGGGTTTAAGAGACTAACCCACTGGGATAATGAACAGGTCTGCTGGCAACAGGTACTAGTCTGTGGTATGACTAGGAAAACCCATCAGGGTAGTGAACAAGCCTATTGGCAATGGGACATTCTGCCTAGGGAAGGCATGTCTCTCACTAAATAACATAACTACCCTATCAGAGTACTAAACAGGCTTGCTGGCAGTGGGTTCTGGTTTGAGAAATGTCTCATTTATACTTGTTTGATTGAAAAATTCACTTTTGTCGTTTAAACAAAAAAAAAATGAATACTACAAGCAAATGTCCATTTGAGAATTACCCTAAGTCAACTCTACCGGTCTGACATCTAAATCCTACATTACCTAAGAAGGAAACTTCTTAAGAGTGGGACCCTGACTAGGGAGTCTAATCTACTTACACTGTGAAATTTATCCATAATATCTAATGATAGTAAATCTCTGAAGCAAGTTAGGTTGGATCTTTCCTTATGGAGAAATACATAAACCTCCCTGTTTTCATTGTTGAATGTTGTGCTTGTCAATAAGTCATCAGAAGAAAGGCAATTTCATTTTTAACAACAAATAAGGCATGAGATCATATGCTAGGTGACATATGTACTTTTGGAATTTGATTTGGTTTCTCTTCTCTTATCA
>WSFP011471156.1:0-17696 GCA_009831015.1 Picea engelmannii
TGATAAGAGAAGAGAAACCAAATCAAATTCCAAAAGTACATATGTCACCTAGCATATGATCTCATGCCTTATTTGTTGTTAAAAATGAAATTGCCTTTCTTCTGATGACTTATTGACAAGCACAACATTCAACAATGAAAACAGGGAGGTTTATGTATTTCTCCATAAGGAAAGATCCAACCTAACTTGCTTCAGAGATTTACTATCATTAGATATTATGGATAAATTTCACAGTGTAAGTAGATTAGACTCCCTAGTCAGGGTCCCACTCTTAAGAAGTTTCCTTCTTAGGTAATGTAGGATTTAGATGTCAGACCGGTAGAGTTGACTTAGGGTAATTCTCAAATGGACATTTGCTTGTAGTATTCATTTTTTTTTTGTTTAAACGACAAAAGTGAATTTTTCAATCAAACAAGTATAAATGAGACATTTCTCAAACCAGAACCCACTGCCAGCAAGCCTGTTTAGTACTCTGATAGGGTAGTTATGTTATTTAGTGAGAGACATGCCTTCCCTAGGCAGAATGTCCCATTGCCAATAGGCTTGTTCACTACCCTGATGGGTTTTCCTAGTCATACCACAGACTAGTACCTGTTGCCAGCAGACCTGTTCATTATCCCAGTGGGTTAGTCTCTTAAACCCTTTTTCTATCAGAGGCTTTGTGTCCCATATTCACCTATTTTAGTTTTTTTTAAAGAGTTCTTTTGCACAGAGGACAAGGGGAGGCTCATCTGGAAACCCTTTTACAGGCAGGGATGGTATTGGGTTAGAATACATACTCTCTTATTTGAATGTCTTTAAAGATTTGTTTGAAGGGAAAATAAACTCATGTATGTATGTTATTCCTTTATAATATTCCATATGTATGGTATGTTTGAGTTTGTCCATAAGAGAATGACCTAAAGTTACCTTAGGGTACTAATGCATCCTCTTCCATAAAATTTTCCTAGTGTGCCCACGACAGACAGTGTTCATATACTCATATGTTACTCTTTAGTAAATATAGTCCAATGATTACTGTTGAAGTCTAGTAAGGGTGAAATAATTACTTGTAGGCTAATATTTTTAATCCCTTTAATAATGCTAGAGTACTGATGTTGTTTGTAATGGACTTTTTTATGAAGGAAACCTCTAAACTTTAAATCAAATTAAGCATGGTTCCTTCTCAAACAACATAGGAAAAATAAATTATATCTTCTCTGTCAAGCAACAGAACCAAAAGAAATTAAAATACTTCCCTTCAGCCAACAAATGAACCAAAAAGAAATTATTGCTTCATGAAAGATGTCATTTGATCCTTGGTTCTAGCTTAAGTGGTTACTGCAAGGCTTCATGCTTCATATTAATTGACATCAGATATTGAAATAGGCATAACATTCTTTGTCAATTAGAAAATAGATGATATGTCCTAATAGTACCAGATAAGGACAATCTCTTAGTACTGGATCAGCACAGGACCGCTGGTACCGGACCAGAATAGAGTTTCTGGTACCAGACCAGAACAAAGTATTCTTGATGCTTAAAAAACCGATGTTTTAGCAAGTTCGTGAAAGATAAAATAAATTACTTAAATCTACTAACAAAAATAAAATGTGAAAGTAACACAAAGGAGGTAAGAATCAATTGTTACCTTCAGCTTATTAACAAAACACAACCCACAGACCTATGTACAAATTTTTAAAAATAAATAAATTAATCAATGTGGATCAGTAGGAAGGTATCCTTCCTTACCAATCACATGCATATTTGAATTATGTAGCACACGTGTCACAAATTCCTCTTTTGACAAGGGTTTGTTACAAATTCTCAACCGGTGACCATTCACGAGTAGGGGTGTTTGATGTTTGTCAATTGTCTTTATCCTGATTGAACCATTATCATAGACATTTTCAATATTGTAAGGTCCCAACGAACGAGTAGTTAACTTACCTTTGAAGTTCTTGAACCTGTTGTCATACAACAAGGCCCAATCTCCTGGTTGATTTTTTTTTTTTTTGAGATACTTGTCATGCCATTTTATCCTATGCTCTTGAATAAGGGCGGTTCTTTGAAGTGCTTCCTGCCTGATTTCATCTATCTCATTATGCTGCAAGAGTCTTTGTTGTTGGGATTCATATAAGTTCATTCCATCTTGTACAACATTCTTGAAGGTCTTGATCTGGAATTCTATGGGGAGAAGCACCTGCTTCACATACACCAACTCATAAGGTGTATGTCATGTTGTATTCCTCTAGGTGATTCTATAAGCCCATAAGGCTTCTAGTAATATACCGGCCCAAGCTTTGTGGTGTAGCTGTACTATTTTAGTAAGAATGGACTCAATGACTTTGTTGGTAGATTCTACTTGCCCATTCGCTTGAGGATGATAAGGTGTAGATTTCATGTTCTTGATTTGGTACTATTATGTAATAGATTTGACCATATTAGAGGTAAATTGAGTCCCCTAATCAATCAAAATTTCTCGAGGTACACCAAATCTAGTAAAAATGTCATTAAAAGAAAATCTACCACTGATTGTTCACTTGCAAACTGTAAAGATTTTGCTTCAACCCACTTAGTCACATAGTCAGTACATACAAGTATATACTTTTTCTTTATAGATGAAGTATTAATGGGCCCTACAAAATATAATGCCCATTTCTCAAAAGGTTCAATGTGTACCTAGTATTGAAGTGGCATTCGGTCTCGTGCAATAGGCTTACCCATTCGTTGGCATTCATCACAATTGGATACATAAGTTCTGGCATCCTTGAAAATATTAGGCCAATAATAACCAGATTGCAGAACATTATAGGCGGTTCTCTTGTCAACAAAGTGGCCTCCATAAGGACCATCATGGCAGGCTTGTAGAATATCATGGATCTCATCTTCCCTTATACATCTTCTGATTACCAAATATGGCCCTGTTTTATAAATACAATCATCATGCCACATGTAGTTTGCACTTAGCTGACTTACTTTTTGTTTTTCTCTTAGAGACAATTTCTGAGGCATCTTCCCTGTCATAAGATAGTTAGCTACATCTGCATACCAAGGAGTAAATTTAGAAATAGCAAACAAATTTTCATCAGGAAAGTTATCATCTACTGGTGCATTATCTCCCAGATGAACCATTCTAGATAAGAAATCATCCACAAGATTATCCTTACCAGGTCTATCAATAATAGTGATATTAAAATATTGTAATAATAACATCCATCTTGTAAATCTAGGGTTTGTTATGGGTTTGTTCATTAAGAATTTGATGGCTAAATGATCAGTGCGTACAGAAGTTTGATATCCTATAATATAGTGTATAAATTTATTGATAGCATGGACTATAGATAAAAATTCTTTTTACGTGACCGTATAATTAACTTTTGTTGGGGAAAGTTTTTTAGTGATAAATTAAATAACATAAGGCATTTTATTTTCCCTATGTCCAAGAACTGCGCCCAGGGCTGTGTCTGAGGCATCAGTACAGATATGAAAAGGAAGGGACCAATTTGGTCCTCTTAAAACAAGGGTACTTGACAATTTATTTTTCAGAATCTCAAAAGATACTTGGCATTCATCATTCCAATTAAATTCATCTTCTTTAGATAATAACTTGAATAAAGGGGTAGCTAAGCTTGTAAAACTCTGAATGAATCTTCTATAGTAGCCAACATGCCCTAAAAAGTTGTGAACTTATTTTTGTGAGGAAGGCATTCTGATTTGAGTGATAATATGAATCTTTGCGGGATCAACTCTAATTCCAGAACTAGAAATGTGATGTCCCAAAACAATACCTTCAGTGAGCATCATCTTTGACTTTTCTTTACTTAGGGGAAGATTATTTTCCCTACTCCTAATCAAGACTTTTTCTAGATTGGTCAAAGCTTCCTAGAAGTCATCTCCATGGAATGTAAAGTCATCCATGTATATTTCCACACAATCATTGGTCAAGTCAGAGAAAATGGCTAGGACAGCCCTTTGGAAAGTGGCTGGGGCATTGCAAATTCCAAAAGGAAGAACCCTATAATCATAGGTTCCCCATGGGCAGGTGAAAGTGGTATTTTCCTGGTCTTCGGGTGCTATTTGTATTTGGTTATAACCACTAAACCCATCTAGGAATGAGAAATACTTCTTTCTGGACAAGGTATCCAACACCTGATCAATAATTGGTAAGGGAAAATAATCCCTATGGGTGGCCTTGTTCAACTCCCTAAAGTCTACACATATTCTCCACTTACCATTTTTCTTGGGAACTATGACAAGTGGAGACACCCATTGACTATATGAAATGGGGTATATGAGATTGGCTTGAAGGAGTTTTGGTAATTCCTCCTTTACAATATCTTTGATGGTTGGATTCATCCTTTCTAAGGCTACCTAACTGGTCTGATTTGGTCATTGGTGTAGATATGATGTGTGCATGTGTCAGGGTGAATTCCTTTCATGTCTGCATAATCCCATGCAAAGGCATCAAATTGTCTTTGGAGCATTTCAATTACTTGCGTATTTTGTTCTGGTTCCAAACTAGAGTTGATATACAAAGATTTTCCTGGACTAATCTCAACAAGTTCAGTGCTTTATTCCTTCTATGAGGAAGCTAGTGATAAAGTATATAATTGGGTGATATCAGGATGCCAAGTTTGTTGAAATTTGGAACTGAAAATATGTGACAATTCTGCAAAAGACCTAGGATATTCAATGCAGTTCATATCAACCAAAAATAAACTTAAGACTTGTTCATTTGATTGTTCTTGCATTAATTTTACTTGTTCAAGTGTTAATAGGGGTCTGATGCAATCTTCCTCTCCATAAGGGTTTTCTAGCCAAACATGTATTTCTTGTGTTGGTTGAGCAGGAGGGAAGAGTATGAGCTTTTGGGTATGTTTTCCATTAGATATAGCCATCTCGCAAGACCGAAAACCAATAAAGGCATCTGTTGTGGCCAGACAAGGGTGGCCGAGAACCACAGGGTGTCCTTTTTTGGAGGATGATTTAGAAAAGATGACTATAAAGTCTACTGGATACTCCCAAGAAGCTAGTGTGACTGTGACATCATCTAAACTTCTTACAGGGCTAATGAATGACTTATCTTCCAACTCTATCATGGTTTGGGTTGGCCTTAACTGGTTGATTTGGATCTTTTTCATAGTGTCAAAAGGAATTACATTAATTTTTGCACCCATATCAATGAGTGTGTTCGGTAAGGAAATACCATTAATTTCAACAGTGACTACTAGGTTCCCAGGGTCATTATATTTATATGGAATTTCAGAAATAAATTCAGATAATTATCCTACCACTTGAACAATGGGAGGTTCCTTCTTCTTCCTTCCTAGTTTCTTAAGGCAAAGATCCCTTATGATTTTGGCATTTATGGGGATATCCCTAATGGTTTGCAACCGAGGTATTTTTACACATACATTTCGTAACTCATCCTCTATGTCTTTGTGCAAGGGTGGCTCAAGTTTCTTCTCTAATAGTCTTTCAGGGTAGGGTGGAAGATTAACTTGTTGAGGTACTCCTACGGACTGAGAAGTGGGTGGAATATGAGGGTAAGTCTCTCCTTTTACAGGGGTGATTTGAGTATTTTCTTGTTCAAAATGATTATCATTTTCTTCTTGAATTATTACTCTAGAATTTGATTGATTTACAACTTTCTTGGATCTTAGTTGAATTTCATAGGTGGGAGAGGTTTGGACTTCTTCATTCTGTACAGGGTGGGTGGGTCGATTATTGGGGTTAGGAATTGGCTGGGCATGAATTGTTGTTGGTCTAGGAGGGTTATGGGTAGCTTGGATTTGTGGTTGTTGATTGGCATTTATAGGTACTTGTTGTTGCTAGTTAGGGTTCAAGGGTACTGTGAATTGTTGTTGTACATGAGGTGGAGGTAAAGCTTGTATCTAAGGTGGGTTAAATCCAAGTAGTAATTGGGAAATGTTTGCAGGATACTGTGGATATGTCGGGTAGGAGGGACTCCCATACATAGGTCCCATCCAACCTTGTTTACAAGCTTGAGTTTGAGCTTGATGAGGTGTCCATTGGGGATAGGGCATTGGAGAAGGACCCCATTGTTTTTCTTGATATTGTGTATTAGGGTCATAAAATGCATTGGGGTTTTGTGCTCTCCAAGGCCTCCTAGAAGGGTATGGTTTTTCTTGTGAGACTCCTCCTCCCCTATAAATGGCTTGCATCTCAAGCAAAGTTGGACATTCAAATGTGGGGTGTTATTGTGTACACAAGCCACATAAATCTATGACATTTAATGGGCATTCTTTCTCAGGGTGCCTCTTTCTACATTTAGGACAAATTATTGCAAAAAAAAAATCTTCTTCTTGCTTCTTTTTCCGTTTTAGGGTATCTAGCTAGTTACTAATTGTGATCAAGATGTTTGTTTTAAAGTTTTCTAATAAGTTTCCTAACTCAATTATGGTGACAGTCCCTGAGTTTTGTCTTAAATTTCTGCTAAAATGATCTCTTGGTCCTTTGCCTGTTTTAGCTTGTCCTCTTGAGTATCTCCTATAGTAATTTGGAATTTCTGCAAAGGGATTTTGGTGCACATCTCCTGAACTTGACAAATTTAAAGCTTCTATGCAATCATCTCTAAGACCTTTCAAAAATATTGTTCTTACTACAACTGGGTCTGTGGTGAATAATTTTGATTTATGATAGTTGTATAAGAACCTTTCTAAGTAGTCTTTAGGGCTTTCATATTTGGTTTGATACATTTTTAAAATGTCATTTTTAGCATTATCCTTACAATAGTCTTGATATTTATGTAAAAATGTGTCTTTCATCTGATCCCAAGAGAGAATTGTATTTTCTCCTAAGCTCATGAACCATCTTAAGGATGATTCCTTTAATGTGGCTAGAAAGAGCTTAAGTTTTTGGGCATCGTCTGAATAGTTATAGCTTCTACATAATATGTCAAACTTGGATGAAAATAAGTTTGGATCTTCAGTTGACATACCTCTGAAAGTGGGTAACAATGACAGTGGGTTTTTCTTCATGATGATATTTCTGGAAATATCCAAGATTGGAAACTTGAAGGTCTCAGTCTCAGTGGCTGCATTTTCATTTCCTTCTTCTTCTGCCATTTCACTAGGTATTCTTCCTCCACTGATAGATGGTTCAAAAACTAGATTTTGTGTCTCTTCTAAATGCTCAGTTTATTCAGCAGATTCACGTTCTATCTACCCCAATACCGACTCTTCAGTTCTAGGTCCTTATTCTGGAGCCTCATTGGATTCCCTTGAACTTACTCCCGGTGGAATTCTTCTTGCACCAATGTCAGTTCAATTAGTGTGGGGGTTTGTTTTTGAATCTTTAGAACTTACAAATCTACCCTTACTATCTCTATATCTATGCATAAATAAAAATTTGATACTTAACTCAATTAAAATCCTATTTCTATATGGAAGGTAAGCAGACAACCTGGCTTCAGAGAACCCCACTATAGTGTCCACATGGCTCTTCACTCATGTCTTAAACGTTTTATCCTCCTCCCTCAGGTAGCCCTTAAAATCATTCAAAAACTATGCAAACAATCTAAGCTAAAATCACTTCCTACCGTTTTCAACTCCCCGACAATGATGCCAAAATGTTGTGTTGCTTATATGTTTAGTATAATGCACACATTAATTATCAATCTGGGATTCGTAATCAATAGATTTACAAGACACCAGTAAGAGAGGTAATTCTAATGTCACGAGTATAGAACTAATCTAGAGTATGCATGCTGGGAATAAAGCAAACTGTCAAACTAAAACACACTTTGGTTGTCTTTCACAGAGGGGATATCTACTCCATTATGGCACATTCAAGTATGATATGGAGTCCTTCGAAAAATAAACTCTATTATTTGACCCAGAAAGATAATAATGCAATCACACTCTGAAAAAGGAAATCACACATCAATCATCAAGACATAGCATGGGTAGTTCAGTAGCTAGTATATTGGGTATGTTGTGGTTCACAATAATCTATTTTGAACTTCACTAGTTCTTTTCCAGTATGTTTGACTATTTCTGCCAACGTCTATGTTCACTAAGAAAAATAAAATTCATAAAAATAGAAACAGGGCATATGCAAAAACAAAGTAAAGATCTTAAGCAATTCTATGATCAAAATCCTAAACTGAACTATACTGCTAACATCTGAAACTGTTAGGATGATGAATTAAATTGAGAAATCAAAGCTATAGCTAGTCTAACAATTACACTATTGAAATCAAATGCTAATACTAATCTACACGAATGTTGACCTCTGTTGGGGGGTGGGCCCTTACATCTTCAATAGGTCAGCTATTTGAGTCTATAGTAAGTTGGTTTTTGATCAACACATCACTCTTACTTGGATCTCAAAACATGAAAGTAGATTATGCTAACAACTCAATTCACATCCATTCATTATGACTCAATAATCAATACATGGAAATAAATGAATCTCTTCTATTAAACACAAACCAAAGATATGTTCTACAATATGTGATACTTCTCTGACATATTGTGCTATCTATGCTCCCTCAACCACCATCCTTGCCACGACTATTTAAACAATCTCAGTTGTGAAACACAAAGAGGTGAAATCTTTAACATATAAGAAATTGTCAAATTTACACACTCGGTTACATATTTTAAGCTTCATCCTCATGACATGGAGTGCACGAGGATGAAGCAATAATCAAAATAGCTCAATATATTCTTGCTAGAAACTTTGATGATCTAATAAACAATCAACAAATATCTCAGGCACGATCTGGAGATTAACTTGGCATACTCTATTTCCTCTACCGATACCATATCATAACAGGCGAGACATGACAAATAGTACCGGATCCAAACAACGCGCAATTGGTTAGTACCGAACTAAAACAGGTTGCGGGTGTTGGTACCGGATCACGACAGCGAGTTATTTGCGGGTACCAGATCTGAATAGGAGGCACTCTTGGTACCGGATGTCTTGGGTGACATAGGAGTGTCAGACTTGTCCAAAGGTCAAAGGCTACATATAGCAATTTCAATATTAGCACATGAAATATTTAATCTCCTAGCTTAATAAACCACAAAATGCATGAATTCAAATATAATTTACCTCATGACCATATAAGTGACTGGAGATAGTGTTCTTTGTCATTTATCCAAGCTTAGGTAGGCCAAAAAGGTGTAAATGAGGAGTATAATATGGTGATGGGGATGTCAATTTAGAGACTCAACAGTCATGATGAATAACATTTATTGCTAAACTTTCCCGCTAAGCCGAGTATAAGGCTTTGAGAACTCGTCGAAGAACGCATCGTTTTCAAAGAATGTAGCAATTTTCGAATTCTGTAGAGAGAGCCATCCTGTGCAATTGAGAAACCCATAGTCTTGACGCTAGTCCTTAGCTTACTGAAGAATTCATGATAAATGAGAATCCACAATGTCGAGAGCCACAAGAAGCTGAAGTGAAATGTCTAAGGATGCAATACCATACGAGCCCTGCGACCCCCGAGTTGAGGTTGTGGGCGATCTCAAAGGAAAGGTGGAGCAGGTTAAGATCCTTGATATTGACCTAATAGATCCAGTTTTGTTCCCCCAGATGAACATAGACGTCTTTTGGGGGATGGCTCGAGATGAGTTGGGAGGCATGCAATTCGTGCCAAAACTGGAATTTTTCAACTTATTCAACTCAACCATTATGAACCTCAGAGACCTACCAGTATTTGGTACCACTAGTGAGGTTGCGTGATGCACCAAAATTATAATCAACAGGTTGCATGACCGAAGCATCTAGTTGGATAGACAGTATCCAATCCATGATGAAGACATTCATCAGCTTACCAGACTGTCCTTCAAAGGAGATTATGTGTCGAAAGGATTCTAGGGTCCTGGTAAGCATGACAAAAAGAGAGGAGAGTTTAGCCTCTATGAGAGGTTCAACACAAAGAGGGGGGGATGCACAATAGTAATCGACCACATACTACCAGAGGTAGTCAGGATAGGTTGTTACATCATATCCACCAAGTTTATGAGATAATATTACAAGGGAGAATGCATGCTAGATGCATTTTTAGTAGCAGAATTTTGCACCAATGGAGTTGTGTTCAACTGGTGTAGTTACCTGCTAGAGGAACTACTAGTGGCATGTGAGGAAGCATAGGAGAAGGGAGGAACCTTCACCTATATATATCTATTGATGGCAATTCAATGTTCAAATGGAAGCCACCTATGGGAAGAACATCAATGCTACTAGACAAGGGGTGCATGGCGAAGATGTTCGAGCCCTGGAAGTCAAGGACTGATTACGAGAATGCAGCTTTCAACACCCAAGTGTTTGCTCAGTAGTACAATGGCCTAATATATGCAACAAAGAGGCTGCATATTCTGCAGGAACTTCTCAACTGTAATACGAGAAACATTTCCTTCAACATGAACCGATATCATATGTTTGTATGGCCGAGGCATGTTAGCAGGGAATATTTCCATTCAAGGATGTTGTCGTTTTACCTAGACAAGGAGGCCTTCGACAAAGAGGTAATGTCATGGACAGGAGTTAAACACAACCTGCACAAGTTGGGAATGCACTATATTCTGCCTGTTGAGATACTGAATAAGAAAGGAAAAGAAGCAGGGGTAGGACCGAGCTCGGGCTCAGATCTGCAGAAGCAAGAAGCCCCAGCACAATCAAACACTGAGGAGGAAGACGAGACACAACGATTGGAGTGTAAGAAAAGAATGTTATCGGTCTTCCATCGCCTTCTAGATAAAGCCATGTTGACAGGTGAGGACATAAAAAATATCTCGAGTGTTGTGTTCATTACCGAACCAGCGGTGAAGAAGCTCAGAACTGGGGTTTCACTGAATAAACCTCTAAACCCCCAACCCATTGCATCGACCTTCCCTCACACATGCAAAGTGGTCAGAGTAGGACCCATCATCAATATTCAGGATGACCATGAGCCTGAAACATTTCCATGCACCATCATCACTAAGCACCCTCCGTCATTGCCACAACCCTAGTCTCCACCCCCAGAAACCACCATTCCACCCAAAACCACAAACCTAGAGCTGATGTAGCTTGACCATCCAGAGAAAGAAGAGAAAGAACTCCCAGAAACAACCCAAGAGTTTCCTAAGCTGAGACCAGAAGTTTCTGTTCCAAACCCTGAAGTTCCAAAGTAGAGCATGCAGCTGACTGGTCTGAACCCATACATCCAGGAACAACAAACTGTGCCTTTTGCACTATAAAAGAACACCCGGAATGTGGAGGAACTGCAAGCCCAAAGAAACCAGCACATCCCCTCACCAACCAACGTCAAGGGTGCCAAAGAAAGCACAACATAGGAAGCAGACATAAGAAATTCGCAGGAGATACCAGAGGTTCATAAGGAACTAGAATCAACACTCAGGCAGAGCGCAACATCCACGCAAGAATAGATGGAGTGGGTTCTCCATAACCCTCAACAATGCGCAGATCTGATGAAACTATGCATAGCCAGAACATAGGTTATGATTATGTTTCCCTCAATGATAAGGTTGAGGATCGCACCAGGACCATCAACAAAAGAGGAGGTAGATACCCTCTCGGAGCATTCAACGACCAGTGGACTTCCACTATAGACATGAGCACCTAGAGATGCAACCCCTTCAACCGCTAAACTAGTACATTGGCCAACGACACATTTATTTGGACTGATCAGAGCATCAACTGATCAATTAGAGAAAAGGCTCTAGTAGGATGAGAGGTATTCTAAGGTCACAAGGGAGGAAGCGCTCCTTGCGCAAGCATGCAAAACATAAGAAGCATGAAAAACAATCCAGGTTGAGCGTAGACTGGAAAGAGTGCAGGAAAGGCCTATTGAATCCTGGCCGGAGATTCGGAAGCTTGCACCCGAACTACCCGAAGATAGTGATGAAGGCAATACAGAGCATCATATTGAGATTCTCCAAGGATCATGGACACAACTCGCCACTCACACTGAGCATATGGAAGTACAAATGCGACGGACTCAGCAAGAAGAAGAGAAGAAGCCTCAGAAGATGCAAGAGCAGATGCAAAAGATATTACTGGAATGTAATAATGCCTGAGAATCACTACACAAGTACACAGTGGAATGCACAAATATTTTCAGGGAAGTTAGCAATTGGATGGGCATCATCGCTCAATCCAACCAGGTCCTGGAAGATGTGCACACCAAGATACAGGTCCTGAATGAGGAATTTGCAGCCACAATGGATCCACTGGAGAAACAACAAAAGTTTGACCAGATCCAACAGGTGGACAATGAATTTGAATGCCCTATTTGAGGCACAATCCGTAGAGAATTCTGACCTATCATTCAGACAGTGTACATGCATATGCATCAATTTGACGCAACAGTAGATTCTGATTGGAACACGTTGGTCTCATCCAAGCCAAAGGGGTGTAGTACATAGGCGACCCAATAGTTTGTTGCAGAGGCATCACTCCTTGCCAGGAAGTGGCAAGATAAGGTTGGAAACTTTCAAGGAGTGAGGGAGCGGGCCTTGGAGTTGGTCCCAGAGTTGGGCCCTTCATTTGAAGAGGCAAAAGAAGAGAAATCACAAACAAAAGAGCAGAAGGAAGAAGAAAAGGAGGACAAGGAAAAACAACAGGTGCTCCTAGAATTTGCGAAAGAACCAAGCACTTGACTTGCAGGTGAGTCAAGGGTTGTGGTCAAAGCCTGTTGGGCCCTTCATTTTTGGGATAAGGAATCACACAAGTTTTTAATGAGTATGATTTGTGCAAGATTCATTAGAAGCTAGACAAGAGAGAAAGAAAGAGCAAAAGAAAGCAGTTGTGAAAAGGACAGTGCAACGCCAGCTAAGAAAAATCGGTTGCAATAGAACAAGAAAGTGTGCAAGCCGAGATAGAAGACACAACCTAGCTTATATATAGGGATGAACACAAATTGTAAAGGTTGTTGTTGTTGTTGTTGTTGTTGTTGTTGGATCAGTTGGTTCATTCATTCATTCCTTGTTGAGTCGCTCGGTCGGTGTTATTGTCTAATCTTTACCTCTCTACAGGTTTGTTGTCAGTCGAGTCAAGAAACGGTTTGAGTCTGTAATGTAGTTTGTACTCATTTTAAGAGTTATATATTTGTGACATGAATCTAGAGTCAAGAGTCTATAATAGAGCACTATTATATGGTTCTGATATTGCAAATGAAGGAAGAGTCTGAAGATAACATAAAGAAGGATCTAAATTTTCAAAATATGTTATGTCTTCTTTTGGTTACTCATGCATTACAATACTTATTTATGATTTACAAGTTCCTCATGATGGTTTTGTGTTCAAAATGATTTTCTGTAACATAAGTAGGTTTGATTCTTTCACTCATAAGATTCATATATGTTTGATATCTAGATGTCTTGCGCAAGGTCAAGATGAGTCTTGAAGTTTTTGTGAATCCTCCCGAGTCTTTTCCTTACCCTTCCCTATCTATTTTTCTTAGCAACACTTCGGGTGAGACTTCTTCTCTTCAGAGGAGATGAAAATGCCAGTGCTCTAGACTACTCGATACCTTTTGTTGGTAACATGAGAAGGACCCTAGTATGATCAAACTTGTGCCAATAGTTGACACATAGTATGGCACATGATGTACATGGTTGATGTTTTGCTAATGATTCTCTATTTTTTATTGACATATATTTTTCTTCAGGATGTACGGTATGGAATGATTTTTATGCATAGACAGGTCCAAGGATCGTCATAGGGAGAGTAGATCATTCTTGATCAGTCGATCTATGTTCGGGTTGAGAAGTAGCATTTGCAACATAAATAGATTGTAGTGGTAGAATAATGTTTATATTGCAGAGAAGATAGGGGGAGACATACCCACAAGAGGAGTTATTTTTGTTCCCATGATTAGTTGCAACAACATGATTCCAGGAGGAGAGATGATTGGAAGCCATGCCATCAACATTGCATTAGAGTGATATCCCTTGCTCAAATGGGAAGAGATTATAGTTGAGATACTTGTTGAGTTGGTTGGTTGATACATTGATTGATGCTTGGTGGTTGAGATACATTTCTTGACATACATGGTTGTGGAACTTGGTTCATGGTAGAGTCATATCATGAGTGATATGACACTTGTTTGAAGCACATGTTTGGCATTTTCGTAAAGGCATGTGGTTGGTACACAATTGGCACATGTTCTTGGAATATGGTTGATACACTCATTTGACGATATATTAAGGTATATTGTATGGTATTGATGTACATGATTGATGTACATGGTTGATATGCATGGGTGTTGTGCATGGTTGACACATAGTATGGTACACGAAGTACATGGTTGATGTTTTGTTAATGATTCTCTATTTTTTATTGACATATATTTTTCTTCATGATGTACAGTATGGAACATGTTTGATGCATAGACAAGTCCAAGGATCATCATAGGGAGAGTAGATCATTCTTGATCAGTTGATATATGTTCGGGTTGATCAATAGAATTTGCAACATAAGTAGATTATAGTTGTAGAATATTGTTTATATTACATAGAATATAGGGGGAGACATACCCATAGGAAGAGTTATTTTTGTTTCCATGATTAGTTGCAACAACATGATTCCAGGAGGAGAGATGATTGAAAGTCATGCCATCAGCATTGCATCAGATTTATATCCCTTGTTCAAATGGGGAGAGATTATAGTTGAGACACTTGTTGAGGTGCTTGGTTGATACATTGATTGATGCTTGATGGTTGAGATACATTTCTTGACATGCATGGTTGTGGAACTTGGTTCATGGTAGAGGCATATCATGAGTGATATGACACTTTTTTGAGGTACATGTTTGGCATGTTGGTAGAGGCATATGGTTGGTACACAATTGGCACATGTTCTTGGAATATGGTTGATACACTCAATTGTTGATATCTTAAGGTATATTGTATGGTAATGATGTACATGATTGATGTACATGGTTGATGCACATGGGCATTGTGCATGGTTGACACATAGTATGGTACATGATGTACATGGTTGATGTTTTGTTAATGATTATCTATTTTTTATTGACATATATTTTGCTTCATGATGTACGGTATGGCATGCATTTGATGCATAGACAGGTCCAAGGATAGTCATAGGGAGAGTAGATCATTCTTGATAAGTTGATATATGTTTGGGTTGAGTAGTATCATTTGCAACAGAAGTAGATTATAGTGGTAGAATATTGTTTATATTGTAGAGAAGATAGGGGGAGACATACCCACAAGAGGAGTTATTTTTCTTCCCATGATTAGTTGCAACAACATGATTCCACTAGGAGAGATGATTGGTAGCCATGCCATCAACATTGCATCAAAGTGATATCCCTTGTTCAACTGGGGAGATATTATTCAGAGGAATATCAAAGGAACCCAGACAGGGGGAGAAACCCCAATGAGAGACTACACTTTTCCATTGATGTCAATGGGGGAGAGATAGCCACATTGATGTGGAGAGATAAATATTGATGAGGATCATTTCCATGTCTACATGTTTCCATCAATGATTGGTGTTGACATCAATGTTGGTATTGCTATCAATGACAAAGGGGGAGATTGTTTCATTATGTTGTCATTGACGTCAAAGGATTGATGTCAAAGAGTTGATGTATTGTCATAGTATAATTGATGTATTGATTGATGAACTATGTTTTCATTGATGTAATTGATTGATGTATTTGATGTCAAGTGGTGTCATAGTGATGTGTTGGTTAATAGGAAGAAGTTGTATCTTTAACGCCATGTCATGGATGATAGGAAGTACCAAATGGATGAAATCCAATGTAGTCCCCTTATGGTGAAATCCCTCGGGGGAAGACGCTTTGTGAAGTCCAAATGGTTGAGTCATCCTAGTAGTGTGGTTAGGGAACCAAAGGTTTTTTTTAGGAATGATGATATGAAGATCAATTAATTTGTGAGTAAGACTATTCTAGATGGATAATTCTTGTCATGCCATTTCTAGTGATATGTGGAATGTCACATAACTCCTCACAGTTAGAGAGTTATGGCCTTGTGAAGTTGGAGAACCCTCATGTGTTGTCTAGAAGCCTCTACTAGGTCAAGAAGTCAAATTATTCTAGAAGCTCCTAGAAGAAGTTGACTAGTCAAAGTGGTAAGTCATGGGTTCAGTGGTTGCAACAATAAAAAATTAAAAATAAATTAGTTTCAACTAGAAGATGATAGGTTACTATTTTTGGAGAAAGTAGTTATAAGTGTACAAGTGGTTAGAAGTGGGTTATTCCCAAAAGAAGGAAGTTTGTTAGAGTTGGTTAGAGGAGGAAGCTACTTGGAGAAGTATAATTAAGAGAGAAAGGGTCTATTATGTGTGAATATATTGAGTATATTGAAGATCTATTCTAGTGAAATATTCATTGTAGGTACTCATGGATGTATCAGAAGTTCCTTAAGTCTGAGGTTTTGACGGTGAAAGTTTCAGAGGTTCAAAAAACCCTAGTTTTCAGAACTAGTACATGGGATGCAGTGAGCTAGGGTACATACATATATGATATGAATGAGAGAAGGTAGTGTACAGTTGAGAAGGACATGAAAAACTTGAGTAAGTGTTGGTGCCAGGTTCCTGAAGTTTGAAGCAAGTTCCATATCAACATTCTATAGGTTTAGATCTGCTACAAAGATTCTAGTATGGTAAATATTGTCTTTATGTTAAAATTGCTAATGGTATGGTGAATTCTTGAGGAATCATTTGTATGGTTATATTTATGTGTGAATATGGTATTTGGTTGGTTGAGTAGTTCAGTTTTGTTATGATTGAGAGATATCCATGATCTATGATTGTGTATGCATGAGGAGCATGCATAGATTGTTGGCTGGTATAGATGTGTTTGTGATTGGTTATGGTATAGATTGGGTAGTGAAAGATAGATTGCAGTGACATGTCACAAGTGGATGTGACAAAGGAAGAAAGGGTCTGAAGGGCCATAAGGTTGAAGTTTAAGAAACCCTAGTTTCTAAAGGTGTACACTAGCTTACAGAAGGAACAACGCGTACATCTGCGTACTATAGTACATGAAGGTTGCGTACATACACATGTTGCACTATTGACATGACACATATCTGTTGACATATTTGGTTATGTTCACAAGGAGGGTCTTGTACTTGAGGATTAGATTTCTCACATCTCGGTTGGTGTTGAGATCTACAAGTTGAGTCTTTCATTAAGAGTTGGTGCTCTTGTGGAGTTGTTTATCGATTCAACTGATGTTGATAAACCTTGTTGGCTTAGCTTGAACTACTCTTTCCTACTACATGTGTTATTGACCCAGGGTTCATATCTTTAAGGGTACCAACAAAGCCTAAAACTATCAGCCCCTCTGGTAAACCAGAAGGAAACACAACACACAGAGTGCACTACGCAGTCTCACTCGAGATAGATTTAAATGGGTAGTTGTAAGACTCAGGTGTTTATAGCCTAGGATTGAGTATGAGATATGGGATCTATATTTTGAGCCATTTATTCTAACTTGTGTTATGAACTACTATTATTCTCTTTTATATTTTAACCTCTGTGGTATCTTTTCATTACATCCCAACAACAATTAACCAAGCAATATAATAACTCATTCATTCATTACACACAACGTTTAACTAATAAAAGTATGACAAATATATGCATGCATTCATCACATTACACATGTATTATCGTGGTTCACCCCCTCCTAATCTATGTCCACAAAGATTTGTCTCTTGGATCTCTTATTATGGTAG
>ML877786.1:1563-13948 GCA_009831015.1 Picea engelmannii
TGCACTGGAAGCAACTGTTCGAAAGGAGTTGGAAAAATTCTTGAAGGATGGGATCATTTTCCCCGTTAAGTATTTTGAGTGGGTTTCCAATTTGGTTCCCATTCGGAAAACAACTAGTCAGATCAGATTATGTGTGGATTTTTTCGCATTGAATAGGGCTAGTATAAAATATCACTTTCCTCTCCCTAATATGGAAATGATTTTTCATCTAGTTGCAGAGTCGCAGTTGATGTCCTTACTCGACAATTTTTCTAGTTACAATCAAATCAAGGTAAAAAGGACAAATAAATATAAAACCACTTTTATTACTCATTGGGGAACTTTTTCTTATGAACGTATTCCTTTTGTCTTATCTAATGTAGGTGCCACTTTTCAAAGAGTTATGAAAAAATATTTTGACGATTTGATCATTAAAAGTTTTTAGATTTATCTTGATGACTTAACTATGTATTCTAAAAATCGATCAGATGATTTTGGTCATCTTAAAAGGGTTCTCATGCGATGCAGGAAATTTGGAATTTCTCTAAATCCTTCTAAGCATATTTTTTTCATTACCAAGGGAAATATCCTTGGACACGTTGTCTATGATTCAGAAATAAGCATTGATCCTGAAAGGATTGCTGCTATCCTAAATCTTCCTACTCCTACTTCCAAGAAGGAGGTTCAAGCTTTTATGGGTGTTATTAACTTTGTCCGTAGGTTTGTTCCTGATTTTTTTGTAATTGTAAAACAAAATCATAATCTTCTTAAGCAATATCATTCCTTTTTTTGGACATATGATGTTGAAAATGCTTTTGTAGGGATCAAGAAAGAAATCAGTTCTACACCGGTTTTGGCAAAGCCGGATTTTGAGAAGGAATTTATGATATATACTAATGCCAAAGAGGAAGCGGTTTCTTCTATCCTCATGGAATTTGATGACCAAGGTAATGAAAAACCAGTGTATTACATAATTCAAAGCTTGTCTGATGATGAGTATAAATATTATTTTATTGAAAATCATGCTTTATATCTTGTTAAAGTTGTTGAAAAGTTTCAACACTTTAAGTAAGTACACACTAGTAAAATTCCCTTTAACTGTTGTCATTTTTTTGCTCTCACGGACTTATCTTTAATGGAAGCTTGCACATTGGATTGCCAAAATCCAGGAGCATGATTTAACTATCATGACCTCTAACACCATCAAGGGACGTGACTTATCCCTTCACTTAACTCAACATGTTGAAATGAGTGAAGAAATTGATGAACATGATAGCCCTCCATCAACATTGTTCTACATTGACAATCAAATCCTTCCCATGTCTAAACATCCTTTGTATAAATATTTGGTTTATTACTTGAAAAATCAAAGGTGTCCATATAAGTTAGATACCCATCAAAGAAGAAGGCTTCGCCTCGAATTTGCTAGATACGTCATTATAGGAGACTTATTTTTACAAGATTTGCTCATGGTATGTTACTTCGTTGTGTGAATAATGAGGAAGCAAAAACATTTTTGCAAGAGACTCATGGTTCTTAGAATTTTTTTATTCATGTAGGAGGTCACTTTTCTGCTAAAACCATAGTCTTTAAGATTCTCAATAAAGGGTACTATTGGCCTTTAATCTTTCGTGATTCTTATGTTTTTTCGAGATCTTGTGACAAGTGCCAGAAATTTGCTGGGAAAGAACTCCTTTCAGCCATGCCTTTAAAACATGTCCTCCCTATTTTCTTTTTCAAAATGGGGCTTGGACTTTATTGGTCCTATTAACCCTCCATATTCAACAGAGAAATTTTGTATCTTGAAATCCATAGAATATTTTACGAAATGGACTGAAGTTGTCCCGCTTAAGAATTCGCAAGATGAGAAGGTGATTTATTTTCTTGAAACTATTATTTTTTCCAAATTTGGTCTTCCTTTGGAAATTATCATAGACAATGGTCACACTTTTATTTTTTCTACACTAACCCAATTTTTTGCTAAGCTGGGGGTTAAACATTTTACCTCATCAGCTTATTATCCCGAAGGTAATGGGCAGGCCGAGTCTACCAATAAGAATCTGGTAAGAATTATCAAGAGGATCATTGAAGATAAGCCTCATTAATGGCACACTCTCCTCACTTACGCGCTTTGGGTAGATCACACTACCACCAAAGTGAGGACTAGTTGCACTCCTTTCCATATTGTTTATGGTCAAGAAGCCATTTTTCCTACTAAGATGGAACTTTCCTCCTTAAGGTTAATGCTACAAGTCGAAGAATTAAACTCTTCTGACGTTTCTCAAAGAATCAATGCACTTTTGTATTTAGAGGAGCAAAGTAATTTTTCCTTCGATAATATAAAGAGAATACAATAGATCGTTAAAAGATATTTCAACAAAAGTGTCAAGGATGTCAAATTTAAAGTCAGTGAGAAGGTACTTCTGTGGGATTCAATTCATGTTGATAGAGGAAGGCATTCAAAGTCTTAAAAATTATGGTTGGGTACTTTTAAGATCACTTTTGTTCTGGGAACAAATTCTTACATTCTAAAGGACATACAAGAGAGATTGTTTTCCTACAGCACGAACAGTTCCCACTTAAAACACTACATGGAACCAACTTAAAAATTTTAACGTTGTATGGAATGTTTTTTGTATTATAGTAGTTTTAATTGCTTGGATTTTACATTAATGTTTTTATTTCTGTCATGTCATTCTATTTATTTCAATTCTGTTGTGTTAGCGATTAATTTTGTCATTTTGCGCAGAAGCACCCAGGGCTATAGATTGCACACAAAATGCCCAAGCGCAGCACAGGAGAATCCCTGTTTTTCCAAGTAGCAGGCCAAGCGAGCGGGAAAAATGTCGTCGGTAGCATCCAAGGTCTATTTTTCAAAGCAGATCAACGGTCATTAGGTTTTCGGAGCTACTGAATTGCCCAAGGTTTAACGCAAAGGACAACTCTCGTATTTCAATTAGCAGGTTTGGATTGTCCGATCTAACTGGGACAGGTGGTATCCTATCGACATATCATGGATCGGGGTTTCAGGGAACAGGGAGCCTTTAGCTCATTGCACTTGGAAGTACCGATCAACAAAATGCCAAAAGCGCCT
Organism: Picea engelmannii; assembly: GCA_009831015.1. Classification (NCBI taxonomy): domain Eukaryota; kingdom Viridiplantae; phylum Streptophyta; class Pinopsida; order Pinales; family Pinaceae; genus Picea; species Picea engelmannii. The sequence goes on from ML877786.1 coordinate 4,637, forward strand.
TTGGCGTCGAGCCCCTGGTCTCATCCCTGGGTCATATCAAGCGAGCCTGCAAACGAGGGCGACTCCCTTGTAAATATCGAACGCCCCCTCGTCCATTCATCCTAAGGATGCATGTCACAAGATCTGGCCGTGTCAGCGTTTCGGCGGTCAGGAGTTCGTGGGGTGAGGGTTTCATGTTGTTCAACATCGCGAAACCCCAAACCCTAATAGCACCGAAAGCATAGAAAGTGGGGCCTGCAGTATCACGAAGTGTTTTCAGTCGTCCATCCAGAGGGGACACCTAGCAGCAAGTAGAGCCATCTCGGTGCTTCGCCCATCACGACTCTAACACGCAAAGAGAAGCTCCATTATTCTATGATGCGCGAGGTGCCGGGAGAATCCCGGACCCGGGCCCACGACATCGCCGGGAAAAGTAAGAATCATCAGATCTAGAAGGATGCGTGGTGTCAGATTAAGCCATCTCAGCATATCGCTCATCGCGATTTCAATCAGCAAAGATTAGCCATTTCATATTCGCAAACGCCAAAAGCATATGGTCACAGTCCATGGTCACTTGGGGAGAGGAAGGAGTTGCATAAAGAAGGCAAGAGGCGTCGAGTTCGGTTGCAGAGGGGATCATCGCGACCTCCAGGTGCCATCAGACCCATTCTTAATACTGCTCCTAGTATTGAAGTAAATCAAGGCAAGAGCGGGTGGTTGTAACATCCTTTCATTCATTAAATAAGGGGAATGGAGGGTCTGGCGAGCCGCCTACTCCCAGAGGTCCCATGTATCGATTATCTCAACAAAGCCATGCCGAAGTCCTCAACTCGATAGAGAAATCTGCGCACTCTAGCCGAGCACTTCATGGCTCAGCTACCCTCTTTACAGGAGCCATGCATAGTTAAGGTGGCATTTAAAGAAAGATATCAGTACGAGTTTGACTGAAGGGACACCAAGCCTTGGGTGACTGGCCACGCCTCTGTGAGATGAAGTTTCCTGAGTATATAGACTTAGTCTTTGTATTTTTGGAAGGATCGATGGTAGAGAAGAGATCCCTACTGTAAAGTTTTAATAGATATTCTAGTTTGCGGGTCATGCTTCTGTATGTGAGATATCTTGTTTTATGACAGACAATTTTTTTTACTCCATCTAATTTTCGTCTCATGCTAAGAGAGTTCATGATTGAATGATTGACGTGAATTATTTCAGTTATGTTATGATAAAAGATTTATTGTTGCATTACTGCATTCTCCGGATTTTGCATTTGAATGTAAGGAGATATTTCATTTGGACGTCTTCTTCCATAGCCTGTTAGAAACCTGATGTTAATAACAGACCTCTGCTTTCCTCTTATATAAGTCTTCTGCCTGTTCACCCTTTACTATAGCTCACTGTCTGAAGTTTATATAGGACCTCACTCACCTATGCATGCCTGGCCTAGTTTTGGAGTTGGAATGATATTGTTTTGAGTTGGATTCCATTCCGTCATCCCATCTATAAACCACCGTGACATAAAATTGATGGGCGTCGGGCTCTGCTCCTGCTAGCAATCCGGGAGTGACTTCCGTTGCCAACATGTTGGATCATTTTTTCCACAGTGACACTATTATGAAAAGTATTGTTAATCAATATCAATCAGGTTACATAGTTATCATGATGTTCCCCTTGGAAGCATCATTCAAATTGTTATCTACTTCAACTATTGTTTTATAAGATAATTGGTTTCATCCCTCTTCTTCTTTCCTTTTCTTCCATCCATTCAAGATCCAAAAGAGCATATCAAAAAAAAATTCTCCTTGAAGTCAAGAACACTTTACTATGATTAATTGAATGATTGTTTTTACAAGGATAAACCACCTCATACTTAACACTTTCCATGAGTTATTCTCAAATTCCCAGTCATTTTCCCTTAAATCTGCTCACTTCCCTCTATTGCATAATCATTCTGATTTATATCTTCTTGATCTGATGTTACATGGTCTGCAAAACTAGACATTCTGAGTTCTTAATCTATTGGAAACATATTTCCCTATGGAGTCGCCAGTTTGTTGACGATTAAAATTGCAACGATGAATTATTCCTGCAAAGGATTGCTAAAGTGCTATTATCTAATTACGATAATAATATAATACTAGTAGGTAGGACCCCCTTGTAGACTAGAGGCACAATGATAGATATATTACACATATTTTGTTGTTGTTATGATGTTTCCTTCACAGTCCTACATTTTTGATGATGCGGTCTTGATTTCATTTGGCGTGATAATGAGTGGATAATGCATTATTGTTGAATGTTGTTGGTAATCACTTGCGACACAAAACAATTTCCATCGGTATGAGGATCATATTGTTTACAGGTGCTATGTTATAAATTAGTTAATAATTCATGTATTGATTACTTATCCACATATATGCGAGGGATACTTAATGGGATATTGATCAAAACAAATAAAAAAACTATGAATGGGTTCTAAAGTTATAGAAAAAGGAAAGAAACTATGTCAAAAGACTACATGTAAACTTCAAATGAAAGAATTAATGGATACAAGTGTTAGTACTAACTATTATACTATGGTTTGGTTAAAAAACTATGCAAATTCTATTAAATTCGAATGGAGGCACATATAGAAATGTTTGTATGGATTATTGTGTGTAGTTATGTCAAAGGTTAACATATGAAATATCTCGGGTGGCGCACTATGCAATAGATATGGTCTAAGATCTTATGATTAATTGGCATTGATTAGAAATTGGTTATATGCTTTGATTTAATGGTGGATGTTATGATTATTGGGTTGTCTCCTACATGGAATTGAATGGGGCCAGGATAAGAAGTGACGTGAATTTACTACACGTCACTCCAAAACTCCCTATCTCTCGTCACCCTAGCATTGTTGCATTGTTGCATGGTTTCTCTGTTGGTTGTGAAGCTCCGTGTTTTCAGGTTCTGGAAGGGAAAGCTCGAGCAAATCGTCATTTAAGCGATTTTCTCACAGGTATGGTTCTTTTCTCTCCATCCATGATGGATTATCTATTTTATGAACCAAATTGTGGCTCAGTGATGTATGGATTCCATGTGTTCTTGAGATTTTTGACAGTGTGTAAATATGGTGTTATGGCTCTATGTGATGACTGTAAAATGTTGGTAATTGTAATAAGATAAATGGGTATTATTAAGTTTGCACATTCATTTTTTTCTTGGTCAGTGTGGTTTTTATTGGTTGTTCTTTGTGGAATAATGGTGACAATGGTACAACGAAGCTTTGAGTTTGATGGTTAATGGATTGTATTCACCGTTTTGTGCAATAATGTCTGTCATATCGTTTTCCTCATGGTTTTTGTGGTAATCCTTATCCAGTTGCAGAGAAACTGTCAACAATTGATGTGTTCTTTGTTTAAACCCTGAGTTGTTGTTCATGGTTGTTTCTTACTCCCTTTTTGCTAAAGGATTTCCAAAGGTCTAGTATCGGTTGGTCCCAAATGTTAATATAGGCATGTGTATATATAAAATTGATACGAGTGGCATCCTAGGATTTGTTCCACGAGAGTTTCCTCACCCACTCCTCTCGTCTCTTCTATTATGGTGACTGTTTGTTCTGAAGCCTCACTGTTGTTGCTATCAAACTTTATCAACCTCTCAGGTGGTTGGAGAGAGTCATTATCTCTCTGTGGCTTCGAGTACCCTTCATTGTTTAAGATAACCCTCATTCCTCTCTGCAAAGTGTTAGTGGCACCTTTGTGTAAACTGAGTTGTTTAATTTGGAGTCTGACTGTCTCTTCTCTCCTCGGGAATTCACTTATGGTTCTCTCAAAGGATTGAAAGTATCAGATGAAAGGGTAAAACCATGAATATGGGTAACACTTTTTCTTGTTTTATGACAAAAAAAACTGTATTTTCATAAGTTCTTCAACTTCTGGCATACAAAAGTATTTTTTTTATTTTGAATTTCACTTTACAGTAAAAACAAAACTTGTGAAGAATTTTGCTATCTTTCTAATGACTATTTTTCAATTTTTTTTTATCAATATTTGATATGTCAATTTGAAAATTGTTTAACAGTATGTTCCTTAAACATGAAAGGAATGATAATGAGTTATTGTTTTCCACAATCAACAATCTACAGAGACTCTATTTTATTATGAGTATAATTTTGAATCTAACAGATGAATATTATAATTTCTAGAATTTTTTGAAGTTGACCAAGTTGAAAACGTTGTAGATTTTAATCACATGTTTTTCTACACTTTGTATCTATCTTAATTTTTACTTAAAAGCAAAATCTAAAAATACCCTTTTGAAGAGAACAGTTTAAGGATTATGAATATAAATTTTCCATAGTTTTGCATGGTGTATTTTTAGAGATATGGATATTTCATTTCATTGAATCATAATCTCACCTAAAAATATTATGCAGTGATGTTTTTATAAAATTAAATAAAATTAGATAAAAACAATGAAAATGAAAACAAGTTATACCCAATGAAAGTAGATTCAATTTTTAAAATGTTGGTATCAATTTTGAAACTAAATTTTGAGTATTTGTAGGAGTCTGCTACCTCCAAAGATGAATCAAGATGGAGAGAATTTGCAGTTTCCTGCAAACAGTCCCATTTTCAAGTTTTGAACCGAAATATTCTTTCGGCCGAAACCTAGTTTTTAACGGAATCTGTTAAAAATAAACGTTTCGACCAAAAAGTCTTTTGGTCAAAATATGCTTACCATGGGAAAATAATTCATCCGAAAAACATTGTGCATGAATTTTGAGGGTGCCATTAAATTTGATGTGTAAATTTTTGGCTGAAAAAATATTTTGGCTGAAAAAATTCCTAATAACATTTTTTTGGCCGAAAAATTGCCGCTGGAAATTTTGGAGACCTGATTGTCATGAAAGTGTTACCTAGCTTCATGATTTTACTCGAAATACTGTAGGGTTTTTAAGAGCGTGGATATCATTTTCAATATTACAGTGTGATTGATTAATTGATGGAAAATGGATATGAGGATATGGAAGAACTTTATCGCTCTTTGTTTTTAATAAATACAAGTAGGCTTTGTTGCCTCTCTGGATTTATTTTTTTGAAAGAGCTCGACTTAGAGTTTGACTGTCTCTGCTCTCCTCGGACACAGTTTGGGGTTTTTCAAGTGTTGGGTTATCATTTTAATGATTGTAGGAGGTTGAAGTAATACGTTCCCTCATGTATAAACCCATCCTTTTGGGTCAAATCTCTGTGAGGTCCTTCTGTGATGAAATTGTTTGAACAAATAAGAAAGGAAATGAGTGGTTGCTTATAGTTGAGAGCTGTATTTCTATTCATTTATGGTCTCAATAACTATATTTAATTCATCATGATCTTGATTTCATAAGAGGGCACATGTGTGATTTGTACTAAGCTCAATGGGGGTTCTGGAAATGTAAAAAGAGATTTATGTGTGTCAATCTAGTTTTGTTCGCTTCATACATGATATGGTTATATTGGAATCATAGTGAAAACTATCAATTGTTTAAAAAATAAGTTATATATGTTGATACACATAGAGATCAAGCTTGGGGTTTATGTTTGGGTTGACTGTTGTTGTCAGTGCAAGAATGTGTCGATTGATATGATTGAAGACCTATGTATGATTGGGCATGCTTTTAAGTCTGTCCACGTTTTTTGAAGAAGATCTGTGTATACTAAATTGGGCCTGATTATTGGTTAGAGAAAAGTGACTATTGATTGTTATCATGGTGCATTATTGATTATCAAGGATAAAAGTTGGGCATAATATATCAAGAATTGTTGTGCATGTTTTGATTATTTTAGAAAGAAGAGATCAACGTTAGTATCCACAGTACTGTTGAATGGGAAATGTTTTCATAAATTATAAATGCACAGACTATTATAGATAAAGGAATTATGGAAAATTTAATGATTATTGATACACCAAGAAGTATGATGAAATGGAAAACAATGAATGTTTTGGTCTTGAGGTGGATGATTTTTGGATTAAATTTGAACATAGTTATGATAATTAATTGAGTTAATTTATTTTATGAACAATATCCATCTATTTCCTTGTCATTTTCTCACTTTTTTCATTCAATAAAAATCCCCTAACTATCCCAGATTCATTTTGCATGCCTTGTTCTTTAAAATTAAATTAAATCTCTATATTACAACGATTAAGAAATAACACAGAGATAGATCACAACTGATATGTTTATGGTTATTGTTGCAGAGTAGATTATTTAATGAATTGTTGGGAAATAACGATGTTCTTACTCCCTTTAATTTCCTCACTTTTTTTCTCATTACAATCCCCTCAGATATCCTTGAACCCTAATTCACCCCGTTGTCATTAACAGTTATTAAATGAATTTTATGGATTGGATTGCATGGGTATGTTGTGATTTCTGAGCCAAACTTTGTTTCATAGTAAGAGAATGTCATGTATGGTATGTTTAAGAAGCTAGTTGCTAATATTTGTTGCATATAGGATGAGCTTCTTTAGCAGGGGAAGTCATGGATGAAATAACAGGGGCAAAGGGAATTGGAATAGAGGGCCTAGAAGGCCCAAATTATCAATACATTTTGATACAGATCCTCGAGAGTTAAACCAACTCTTCCAATTTGTACTTTTCAATTCGATTGGAAAAGGGGTAGTCCATCCTAGACCAGAGAGGCCTCCCTTCCAACCCCATCATGTTCTTGGTATCCCTTTTCCCCCTCATTTGTTTGCAACCAAAAGTTCCGGAGAATGACGGATGGCAGAAGATTGTTCACCCAACAGGCTCTCAACATCATGGCTAGCCAAATTTGTTTTCACCTGCTCCTCCTACACCTGTTAACCCAAATGTACATATTTCCCCTACACACTCACCTGTGTAGTCCTCCCACGCAAGAAAAAGAATCAAAACCGAATACCACCACATGCATGACAAAGGAAACGTTGTTGCTACCCCATCCTCTCCCTCAAGTGATTTAGCCAAATCTATGTCATCCTGTATGCACTTGAGAGATGAATTTTCCCATGACATGAGTGAGATCAATCCTCAAGGATCTACACAACCTAAGGCTAATTCAGGAAATTCAAAAGAGGATAGAAGCAACAAAGGAAAAATTGCCTCTCAAAGTGGCAAATAAAGTTTTTTATTATTTTTTATTATTGTTTTATTTAGGACAATGGATTGTTGAAGGTTTTGGACAACAAACTATTTTTTGATATTTTGGATATTATATGTTTGGATATAATTTTAAATATCATTGATATTTAATTTTCAAATTATGAGAATGATTATGGGAGCCACAAGGAGCGATGTGTTTGATTGATTGACTAGTTATGTTTATTTTTGTTAAGAAATTAAAGGGAGTCACAAGGGGTCCCACCTACTATTTATTATTTATTAAAATACCCTTATTATTAGTATTATATTAATTCTTCCCCTAAACTAAAAGTTAATTGAGTTTTAGTTAACTTAACTAAATGAGGATGTTGAACTACCTCAACTAATTTGGAATGCATAAAAGCCAAATGACAAGGAAGAACAAGGGGAGAATAGAAGGAGAAAGCATACTAATGTTTTCTCTTGATTTTTATTGAAATAATTAATTTTTCATTCATTCTTCAGTTCATTAAAAGCCTAATTATCTTTTATGACAACAGGGTCCTATTGTGGACAGCAAGGTTCAAGGCTAAACCATATTATTCAGATGTTTGTTTTAGAGGTGTTAATCTATCTATGATAGTCTATGCAGACTTGTATGTTTATGAACTACATTTCATGACTGATAAAGGATATTATGTAGATTCATGTGGGAAACAATTTGTGGGAAGCCGATCCATATTTTAAAGTTAAGTTTTTACTTCCTGTGAGAGTCCTTTTGTATGGTTTTCATCGGGGATATATAAGTTTGAATTTGGTTCAAAGTCCCTTGGGGATTTTTGTAAAAAGAACGATTATTTTGATTTCTTGGAATGAAATAAGTGATTTCTATTCTGTCTCATCTGTGTTAATATTTGACTTGGTATTTTTGTGTTTGTCTCCACATTTACTTTTGCAATCTTTTATATTCAGAAAATTATATATAAATGTTGAATTTTGTAGCAATATTTTATTTTAAAAATTCAGCCTAAGCCCTTGTAACTAATACTTGTGGGTTTGGAAACAATTTTTGAGGCTATAAACATAGGGTGATATTCCAATATATTTCCTTAGCCAAGGAAGATTCAAAAATTCTCGAGTAAGATAAATTCATATCTTTTCCTCAACAAGCGTTACAAAGCACAATCGAGATTGTTCCCAAAGTAGTTCTCGTGAAATTTCCAAAAATATATAGTTTGTTACTTATTCTTGAAATTGTAAATGTGTTTGTATTAAATGTGTTATTCTTGGATTGGGTTTCCCATAGACCATAAAGAAAATAAATACAATAAATCATTTTTTAGAACGAAGACAGTGGGTGGTAGAAAGATCAACAAGACTTGGTAAGAAGAAAAAAATGAGTTATCAGTATTGAGTCAACCTTTCTAGTGAAAGAGGTGGAATAACTAGATCAAGGACTTGATAAATAAAATAAGGATGTGATAATCATAAGCTTACTATGATGTTCGTTGGTTTGTTCATTTGCTCACTAATGTCCTTTTATCATTTTCATCAACGATTACATGAACCATCTCAACTGCTTCTTGCCCTTCCTTTGTCAGTTTATCGATAGCCTTATTGAACCATTCTTCGATGTAACTGTTTATAGGTGCCAAGTTGATTTCATGTCGTATTTTAATATAGAACAACTCAACCTCCAAGTCTTGGAGATTAATGGAAATCTCATTTAAGACTTCTTCAATATCCTGATTTTTTACGGAGTAATCCACTAGTCAGTTATCTATGGTGTTCTCATCATACTCAATTATTCCATAGAAATTTTAAATTGAAAATATTTTAATAACTAAGAAAAAGTCATTGAAAACTTCATAAAAATGGAAGGAATATTTGTTCCTCCATAACGCTTGGTGCGAAATGGTCACTTGGTTAAATTCATAGTTCACCTTCTTGCATATAGACAATTTAGGAAATTGACAGAAATGCACTATTGCTAAAACCAAATAAGAAGACATAAATAATTTCTTGTTCTTTATATACTAAGACAATTGGGAAGAGACTTCAATGGAAATCAACTTCCCCCATCAAAAATGGCCTTCTCCTTGAAAGTAAAATATAATTTGTAAAGAATCATATGGGAAATGTTGATAGTATTTTCTTGGCCCATAACTCTGGTAAATAACCAGGCAGTTTCCCGAAATGGGTTTTTGAACAAGATGACCTGAAATATGGTAATATCTTCAAGGATG
>WSFP011471162.1:0-17695 GCA_009831015.1 Picea engelmannii
AATATTTTTCTAATAACTTGGGTGCCCAACATAAGGTACATTATGCATTTCTCTTAATATCAAAATTTTCAATTCATGAGAATTTGGTACATAAATTCTTCCCCTGTACATGAGAATTTCATCATTATCTAGCTTGTATTCTTCAATTTTCTTCTGAAATTACCTTGTTGTAATTTTGCCACTAATTCCTTGTATTGCAAATATAATTTTTCAGCCTCTAACATTATGTGTTTCAAATCTGATTGGTACATCCTAATGGTTGTAGAATCCAATTGATGCACTCTTCTACTGAGTGCATTAGCCACTTTTTGGTCTTTCCCCATAGTATGTTTTATATCAAAGTTATATTCACTTAGAAATTCTAACCATTTGCTTTGCTTAGAATTTAGATTTGGTTGATCAAATAAATATTTCAGACCATTATGGTCTGTCCTCAGCTCAAACCTTTTCCCCATGAGGTAGACTATCCATTTCCTCATGGCATGCACTATGGTTTCCAACTCCAAATCATGAGTGGCATAGTGTCTTTCATGATCCTTCAACTTCCTTGATTCATAACATATAACAAACTGAAGACTCCACCAATTCCTTCTTTACATGCACCTATGGATACAATGAAGTCTTCATTTAGGTCTGTAATCCTTAGTATTAGAGAACTTGTTAATAATTGTTTCAAGTGTTGAAAACTCTTTTCACAATCCAATGTCCACTTAAACTTCACACCCTTCTTTTGTAAGGAAGTGATTGGGTGTGAAATCTTTGAGAATCCTTCAATAATTATCCTATAGTAGTATGCAAGGCCCATGAATGATATGACCTCTGTTACATTCTTTGGCACTGACCATTCTCTAATGAATTTTATCTTCTCAGGATCCACTACTATCCCATCCTCTGAAATGATATGTCCCAAATAATGAATTTGCTTTTGATAAAATGAGCACTTTCTCAATTCGGCATACAATGGATGCCCCCTTAATACTTGCAACACCATCCTCAAATGATTCTCATGCTCTTTTTTTGACTTGGAATATACAAGGATTTCATCCAAAAAGACAATGACAAACTTGTCTAAATATTCTCGGAAAACACCATTCATTAAGCACATAAAAATAGTTGGTGCATTTGGCAACCCAAATGGCACCACTGTGAACTCATAATGACCATATATCATCCTAAAGAGGATCTTGCTGATATATTCCTCTTTAATCCTTACTTTATGGTATATTGACCTAAGATCTATCTTTGAAAATATCTTTGCATCCTTCAATTGATCAAAGAGATCATCAATCCTTGACATAGGATACTTGTTCTTTACATTCACTTTATTCAACTGTCTAAAATCAATGCATAATATTAATGTCCCATATTTCTTCTTCACAAAAAATACTGGGGCACCCCAAGGTGACACACTTGGGTGTATATACCTCTTCTTCAAAAATTCTTCAAGCTGCATTTGCAACTCCCTCAGCTCTGGTGTACTCATTATGTGAGTCTTTGACACTAGAGTTTCTCCAGGAATTAAATTTATAGAGAAGTCAATATCTCTCTTTGGGGTTAGTCCTGGTACCTCATTGAACATATCTTCAAAATCTTCCAGGACTTCATGGTCTTCCAAATTTGGCACCTTATCTTTAGGTGTCTCTTCCATATGAGCTGCAAATATTTGACACCCTTTTTGTAACATTTCTTAAGCTACAATGCTGAAATTTCTATGATAGTTACTGCCCTAGGAATTCCCTACACTTTCCTTAGGTTCCCTTCCCCATCCAAGCAAGTAAATGTCTTGTTATGAAATTCTAGGATAGCATGATGTTGGTCCAACCAATCCATCCCAATTAGACAGTCATAGGAACCTAAAGGCAAGATGTTCAAATCTGCCCTGGTGTTCAGTCCATTCATGTCCATAAGACATGAATTAACCATATCATTAACTTTTCTTTTGGCTTTGGTAGCTAGTTGCAAAAACCAATATTTTCCATGATTGCTTCATGGAAAATGAAAACTTTCCACCATCTTAGGATCTAGATAACTATGACTAGATCCTGAATCAATTAAAATAGAAATGGTTTAGTTGTTGATCACACCTTCCACTTCAATCATATGTGTCTGATTCTCTATTTTCTTATTGTCCAGGGCTGCATAGATCCTTGGTACATTTCTTCCCATGTCCTCCACTGTTTCAGCTTGATGTACATTGTGAACAATCCTCACTTTCTCACCTCTATGAGGACAATCTCTGAACATATGATCTTCCTTACAACCCCAACAATGAATAGGTGGTTACCTTGGCCTTTGACCCCCTGTATCAATCATTCTGGTTTCTCTAGAAGTTGGTTGTCCCTGAGGATTGTTTTTGAAAAATGGTGGCTTAGTTCCCTTCTTTCTCTGATCCATATTGAATTTCTTTTTTTCTTCCCAATATTTTTGGAAAGTTGGCCTTTCATTTTTGTTGATCATATAGGAATTTAACTTGCCTTATGGTTTCTTCCAATGCCTTGTGATCATCATAATTTATATTTTCATTGATGAATGATGGAAATCCACTAAAATACCTATGAATCTTAATTGTCTCATCCTTGATGAAATAAACATACTTCGATAGTTCTAAAAAAATTCTCTCATATTCATCTATGGTCATACTCCCAATATCGAGTTCAAATAACTCTTTCATTTTCTTGTCATAGTATCTCTTAGTCAAGTATTTATTCTCAAAATACTTCTTGAATTCCCTCCAACACTTTTCTCTTTAATGTGTTGCACCTGCACAAGTTGATCCCACCACATGGATTCCTTTCCCTTGAGTTGATATATAGAAATTCTACCTTCTGCATGAGAAGAATAATTATTCAATTGAAAATACTTTCTCATGCCCAGAAGCCATGTCTCCACATATTCATCCTTATTGTGCTAACCATCAAATGTAGGAGGTTTGATTTTGTTCATTTCTCCTCGTAGCTCATCCACCCCAGACCTCTTATGCTTCCTAAAAGGGGATGGACTTGAGATGCTATGTTCCCTCTTATTGGAATGCCTCAGGGAGTGATGGTGATGTCTACTAACACTTCTGGTTCTTCTTTTCTCATCAGGAGACCTATGACTTCCTGATTTGCTTGAGCCACTCTCCTTATCCAATTTATTTTCTATTATGTTCAATCTATGCATTAACTTCATGTTGAAGTCTTGTTGTTTCTCCTTGACTCTCATAATCCTTTCATTATCATATTTATGTCTTTGGACATCCTTCTGCAAATTTTTAATGGTCTCTACCATATTCATGTTTTCATCCCTTCCTTCTCCATGTCCATTAGAGTTTGTTCCATCAATGACCAAATGGACATCCATCCCTCTGATCTCATATTTTTGGTTGTAAGTCCCCTCTTCATATTCCATTTCTATGGACTCTTTGTTGATCCTAATCTGATATAGTTGTTGTTAACTCTACAAAATGTCCAGCCAACAAAACTTTGTCAGGTTATCTGACTCAACAAATTCATGAAAAATATGAACCATTATGGTTCAATAATATATCAAAATTATTTCTTATGATTTCCTAAAAATTCGAATGCCCAGATCAAAGTCTGGGTGAATAATTATATTTTACTATCTGATACCTTTCCAAATCCTTCTTCCATTCTCAATTCCGAGTCTTGAGCATAAATTTATGGTTATTTGAAAATTGCCCATTAATTTTTTTGTTCATACTTCCACTTGGCGCAACTTTGCATTGTAATTATGCATTTTTGAACCTACTCCATTGGAGTTTTCATAGGGGATCAATTGGGTTTCTTCATATACATATTTTGGACACTCTTTCCAAGTTTCAACTTTTTCTGGGTTTCATGTTGCTAGTTACAGCCTGCTGAAGTTCCAGGCCAATTCGTGTTTTTGGTATGGAACGATACAGGTACCTTCTTTGCCATATTAAACATTTTTAACATGCCCAGAAATTTAATTCAGATCTAGGAATGTATTCTATGGTTCAATATATTTCCATTGACCGCTCATGTGCCTCAATATGATTCCAGAGCAGAAAGTTGTGGCTCTTTGAAGCTAGTTGGGTCTTAAACTTTACCCTCCACTATTTGTGTTGTAACTTTTTCATAAAACCTCTGTTGGATGAACGGTTTACACCAATAGAAATCTCTCTCTGAACTATTTTATTTGAGCTGCAAAGATAGAGTGTACCTTGGTATACTCTGTTCTTGTGGTTTTTGAGTAGCTAAAAACGATGTTAAGTGCCTCAAAAACGTGTTGCAAAAAGATGACGTTCATACAGTATAAAATGTCACAGAAATTTGTTGGTTTTGCGTTGTTGTTCACCCCCCAAAAGACTTCGCGCGCAAAAATTTAAACTTGTACACCCATATTTAGGATGCACAACAACACCACAAGGTAAATCGTGCTTAGTGCACCTATAACCACTATGCATCACTTCTTTGTTGCGCCAATAACTTGCGCGCACTATTTTTATGTCGCGCACCAATATTCACCACACAAAATTTTGGTTCTTGCACTAATACCTATTGCGCACAATTTTTGTATTGCGCGCTGATATTCCACGCACATTTCACTCTACGAGTTGCACCATGCCAAAGTTTAGTACGCCCCCACTGCACACCAATACTCTGCCTGCACCATTAACTAAACTATTGTGTGACAACACATACCCACATTGTGCGCGGACCAACAAAATTTCTCTGTGCAATGTCAAAACTGCGCATACCACGTGTGCCATTATTATGCATGTGCACACCGCACACACCTTATTATGTGTATGCACACCATACTCCAGTATTACGCATGTGTCACTGAATCCACACCACACAATGCTAAATTTAGCACGTGCCCCTGCATGCCAATATTTTTCCACGCGGCGCCAAATTTTAGTGTGTGCACCCACACGCCAATATTTTTCTACACGATGCTAAAATTTAGTGCTCACACCTACACACCAACATTTTCCTGCACATCGCCACAATTTAGCGTGGACACCCGTACATAAACATTTTTCCGCGCGACGCCAAAATTTAGCGCGTGCACCCGCACACCAACATTTTTCTGCAGGGCACCAAAATTTAGCGTGCGCACCCACACACCAACATGTTTCCAAGCGGTACCAAAATTTTGCGCATGGACCAAAATGCCAATATTTTTCCACGCATCACCAAATCTTCGCACGCGTGCCCGCACGCCAATGTTTTTCCACGCAATGCCCAATTTTTACCATAGGCATTCTGCAACTATGAAATTTGTTCAATTTCACCCTAATAACACCAATTCAACCTCTACAACAAAAAATCGTTGTGGGTTAACATTTCTGGAACGAATTTTTTCCACACTCAATTCACAATTGAGAATTTTAATTACTAATATCGCTCCATCTTTCATGGCTTCACTGTGACATCAAATTCGACCAATTATAGGTCTAAATTTGCTAGAACAAATATTAAATCAATAATATCTCACCACTTGGTCTAATTTCTCAATTTTCCCATGAACTTAACACCATAAATTGCGGCTTTTGCCCAATTCCACATCGTTGCTTCTAAATTTTACCATGGACGCTCTGTAACTTGAAATTTGGCCACCTCAAAATCAATCCTCTATGAAATTTCGCTTCAACTCAACTTGTTCGGCCCATCCAGGCTCAGTGTTGAAAACTAAATCTTTGATACCATATTGTAACATCCCCAGCCACCCAGGCCGAGCCATGCTACTCCAGAAAATACTTTTATTCTCTGCTCAACATATTGTAACATACCCAACATCCAACTGAGATATGCCACATAAATGTTTCAAACTGCATGCAATTAAAACCGATACACACAGAACTCTTGCGAAACTTTATATATAAAACGTCAACATACAAATACATTCTGTAAATGCATGTATTCATACTGAACTAATAGTAAAAATATACATGCAACATACACAGGAAATACCCATAAATATAAAGACAGTTATAAACCACACATAGGATAAACCCATAAAAATAAACAAGTAAATAATAATGCATCATGTAAATTTATCACACAATTGACACTTATCTTGGTAAGAATATCACCAACTGCATGCAAACCTTACATGAACCTCCCAGAATTAAACCACATTATTCATCACTCTCAACAGTGGGTCACCCCTGAGCTAGGTCTAAACTCCACCTAGGTAAAGGGATTCCTAACCAGGCCGACTATCTCAGAAAACAGGAAAGACTCTATCGTAGGTGCCAACTCAAACTAACATCCTATAATCCCTCATTCCCCACATGCTTGTCCCACCCCAAGAAGTGTGCCCCTTCTCTTCTCAACATTCCTTCAGCTGCCCCACTTCCTTTCTGAGTTTCAACAACATGCCAGATAGGAAGTCTCAGATCCCTGTATTTGTAGTTTAGCACCTTTGGAAATCAATTCCCAACAATTCTCTCACCCAGAGAGATTTCTCACGAGCCTGACAACCCACCTCTTCAATATCCCATGGGCCTAACAACCCGCATCTTCGATCCAACTCACAAGCTAACCAGGTACACAAACATGTATGGTTATGGATACAGGTTCAGGTACAGTGAGAGGAAGGTATGGAGGACAATTGACTGAGTGAGTGGAAGATCATGGAATGTTTGAATGGATGAATGAATGATGGAAGGAATCTTGGGAAATGAACTAAGTCCAAACTATATGTATGCATGTCCCCAACTTGACACTTGTCATGTTGGGAGCTACTTTGGCCTACTTGTCCCCAACCTTAGAACTTAGGATAAAATAATTATTCATACTTTTTCATTTAAGAAATATTAATATAATATTCCTTTTTGTCTTAAGCTCCCTAGCTTATCCCCTTTTCCTTAACTTTTATCCCCCCCGTTTCCCTAACTAATGGAGTTTAGTCCCCCATACTCTTTTATTGTGGTCGGTCTACATGCAATGATGTATTTTATATTAATGATTAGACATATACAAAAATAGGCTCAATGGCCTTTAACATCTAGGCTCTCTAGCCTAATCATCACAAAATTGGGTCACAAGCCTATAAAACACCGCATATACACCAAGGCTCCCTGGCCTCAAAATCGTGCACACTTAATTTGTTGCATGCGGTATCCAAGAATGTGCACACTTCATCATTTTACTGCGCAGTACATGCGTGCACTATACCATGGATGGTGCATACAAAAGTGATGTTGTCATAGAGGCAGACCCAAGGTTCAACGCTCAAGAGAGCACCAACAAAACCCTAACTACCAGCCCTTTCGGAAACACCTGCGAAGTAAATGAAATCTCACCTGAGGTAGAGGCAGGGGTGGTTGCAGGACTCAGATGTCTGCAACCTTAGCTGGGACACCAATCTGTGATTATATCTTTTACAGGGAACTTAACATAGATCATTCATCAATATTTAACCCTTATGGTACTTCGTAGATAGAACAGAGCATCGTAGTGAATACTTAGACTAAAGATGATTCAATACTTAGCCACAAAAATATAGATTAGATTCAACAGATCAAACACTAAGAAACTTATATATCAGATCTAACATTCATTCATATATCATAAATATAGAGCATAACTAGATCTATTTAATCACATCAAATACTTAGCCAAGAAGCAGATAAACACATTAGGTCAAAGCATAGAGCATAATACACACAATTACCATGGTTAGCCACAAAAATATAGATTATATTCAACAGATCAAGCACTAAGCATCGTATATATCAGATCTAACATTCATTCATATATCATAAGTATAGAGCATAACTAGATCTATTTAATCACATCAAATACTTAGCCAAGAAGCAGATAAACACATTAGGTCAAAGCATAGAGCATAATACACACATTTACCATGGTTCACCCCACCCTAGGGCTACTTCCACAAAGTCTTTTTCTTTATATTATCTCGGCCAATAGTTACAACATAGAGCTTCAGTGACCCTTACTTCGCACAAGACAGAAGATCTGTGCAGCTCGCTAGATCCTTCTTCATTTCACTTCCACACAAAGCCTTCTATATTCTCTCATAGGGATTTTCACTCAGCTCTACAAGTCTTACACAAACTGCACAAAGCCTTACAATACTTGATCATACAGATCCAACTCTTAGTACTTTATCCAACTTGCACTAAGCAACAACTTATACTATTTCTTACATTGCCTATCTATTTATAGATTACAAAATGGGCCTAAGCGTAGGTAAACCCACTGGCCGACATCCCTTTCCTATTACATCAACCCAAAAAGGGACCCAAAAATAGGTCCTGCTTTCCTAATTTCCTCTTTGCGTTGAACTCCATCTTTGGCAAGCTATCGGAGTCCCAAAAATGGTCAAATATGACCAAGTATTCTTCAAAACTTGGTCAAGGGCCAACAAGTGATATCAAACAACTCACTATCTTACATACATTTGTATTTACATTTACAATTGGGTTCTGCCAAGGGATATTACACCAAAAAGGGAAACAACCCACTTATGCGAATTTGGAAGAACTTGCAAGCATTAAATACAAACACTTCTAAGAACCTACAGAAGTGTTGAGGACAAAGAACGATAGTCAGTTGCTAAGTTCCAAAATGAAGAAGAACAAAGACAAGATGAAAGTAAAGAAGAAAAGAGTCAAGTTGAAACATACTTGGAGCATCAATCCAATGAAGAAGCTCCATCTCCATCACTCTCTGACAACAAGAAACGTCAAGATGACATTGTTAGACTCAAGCTGCAAGCCTAGCTAAGACTAATACCAGCAGGAATGTTACTTATGTTAGGCATTTTTATTGTAGAAAATCCATTTCTCCATTAAGGGGGAGTGTTGGAGAAATAATGGAGAATATATTAGTTAGGCAATTGTGTTTGTATTTAGGACTTAGATCCTATTTCCTAGGAGTTTGTTCTAAATCCCTACCTGATGTATTCCTTTATATTCATGATTGATTAATATGAAGAGTGTGGCATTTCTTAGGCCACCTCCAGGCGTAGCCTTCCTCACCTGTGAGGAGCTGGTATCCTTTCCATTTTCTAGGTGTCCCATTGTTGGTGAAAATATGCAACAAGAGTGAGAATATCTACAAACTTTGTGGTTGTGTTAAATATACAGACAAAAGTGGGTTAGAAAAAAAAATCCCTAGTTTTCTATTAAGCAACTGTCTTCAGATCTATATTATTCAATAGTAAAAAAGGAATGCAACATAAAAAATACCTGAAAAACAAGAGATGTAAAGAATCAATATGATATAATGCCCAATAACCAAAGTACTTAACAATATAGTTGTGAAGAGACCAATGAAGACATTAATCTCCTGGTGGCCCCTCCATGGGAGGGTTCTTCTTCTTTCCTAAATTCGTGGAAAAATAGATAGGCATCTCCTCTTGGAAGAAAGTAATTATTGAATGGGAAATGGAGCTAAACATTCAATGGAAATTTTGGCATCATTTTGGTACTCTCAAGTGTTAGATAATCCAAAATACAAATATCATAGTTTATAAAGTTAGAATAAAATGATTATTAATTTAGAATATTAAATTAATAATCTAGAATATTTGATTAATAAATGTAGACTTTTAGAAATACATTATTGTTGTAAAAGATATGACTCTAGAGAGGTGTCGTATCTTAGGATCTAAATTAGGAGTATTGTTATAAGATTGTTAAGATAACATTTATTGTAAATGGACATGTGTTTATTTAATAAGTGATCCATATCTAGAGTTTGTTAGGACATTTAGCTTATATATAGCTCATTGCAAGAGTATTGTGTTTTTCGGGTGTAAACTCTTGCAAAGTCTATTATGTAATTTCTTTTCCTATTTAATAAAAGTGTGTGTGTGAGGACACTTCTGCCATTATTGTGGTATCAGAGCTCCAGTAATGCTAATGAACTGAAGAAGAGATTAGTTGATTAGAGGAAGAGATCCCAGCACTACAGGGAAAGGGAAAACGTCGGCGCATACTCTGTCAGTAAATCGGTCAGTTATTGTTCAATTTTTATTTTTTTTAAAAAGGAAAATAATTTTTTTTTACTTTCAGATTTCAATCATTGGACTCACAAACTGATTTTACAAATTGCAAATCCTGAAAATTAAAAAATTAGTTTCTGGCGAATAAATTTCTAGCAAAGTAATTCCTGAACTAAACGCTCACGACCTCTCCAATCCACTATTATATTAATTATCACTGATATATTCTTAAACTGTGATAAGCATTTAAATTCAATTGTTATAATCATGCAAACACAACTGTGATTTGGTGTTAGAAGGAATGAAATTGAACGTTGGTTGAATGTTTCCAAGGTTTTGGTTTCCATATCTGTTTTGAATGCCCATCCACGACCTTCTCTGAAGATCCGACGCAGTCCATTCTCTGCTACAGATATTCTCAAAATGACATAGCAATTGCCAAAAACGATGAGTGGTCGGGGCAGGGTAGATCTAGCTGAAAAGTCAGCAGCAACATTAGCAGTGGTGGAGTACTCAGCGGCTAAATCAGAGGATTCGTCAGCAACAACATTAGCAGTGGTGGAGTATTGTATTCAAAATTCAAAGTGCATGTCTGTTGCAGTGAGAAAGAAGAGCCAAAGAGGGGGAGGTTATCTGATCAACAACAAGAAACATAGGGACGACAGAGGATTGCCTTGGGTTAAAACAGACGACTTATACCCGCAATTGTTATTGCAATCCTATTGTTATTGCTATTACCATTTTCCCATCATATCATTCACAAATAATGTTCCATCCCATACTTTAATGATGCCAACACAAACATGATTCATTTTGAACTAAAGATAGTGGAGAAATTGGCGTTCAATCTCTTCATAAATATGATGTGAAAATTGTGTTACAGTGAGACGCCACTGGAGGATTCGTTGTGCGCGTGAAATTTCTGAACAGAAAGTTGCAGTCTTTCATGTTCCTGATTGTGCTTGCTAGATAACATTAAAACCTTGGCAGAACGGAAAAATCCCGCACTGTGGAATAACATATAGCTTCTAAAAAACATATGCATAAATTCATCTTAAAAGGTTTTATTGAAGAGAAGATTCCCATGATTAAAATTGTTGAAGATATTACAGGTCTGTGAGATTGCCTGCACTGTCTCATTAATGCTTGGGTGTTAAATTTCTTTGATTGGAAACAAATAGATACCAACAGGTGGAATAAAAATATTCACTATTAGAAGATATGAACGTTGAAGGTGTTTTTATCAAAGGAAATAATGAATTAACGCTGATAGTTTTATTTCCACATATGTAATAGTGAAGTAATGTTATTTCTTTCTGCCAATCCAACGATTTTGTAAGCAAAGGTTTACTTGCAGGTATATCAAAAAATACAGCCATATCAAGTGATTATTTTTTTGGGATAACATTTTTTTTGTAACTCAAAGTCTTTTACTTTGAGGGGGGGCAAAATTGCTAGAGTTTTGTAAAAGAGTAAAATTTTGAAAGTTCCTTGGAATTTGACTAGAGCCAAGTACAAAGCTCAGTCATTTTTTCCTTGTTTCAACGACTATATGAGGGTCAAGGCCAAGCCTCGATAGATTGTCTTTGGTGTGATGCATCTGGTGTGTTGTTCATCTTGATATTTCTTTGCTTGCTTTTTGTTTTGGTGCGTAAATTCAACAACTACAATGTCAAAATTAATTAATTTGTTCTCCGACTCTGATAAACTTGAAGGCACAAAATCATACAAGACATGGAAATGTCTCATTGAAATCACTCTCATTTACAATGAACTTTGGAGTGATATCTGTAATGAAGATACTAAGCCAACTAAGCTGACAGATGCAACTACATTAGCAAAATGGGAAATTAAAAATGCCAAAGCATTAGCACTTATTAAATCTTCAGTTAATGATGAGATGTATGTTCACATTGAAAATACGACTGAAAATGACTTGATCTTCTTAAGGACAATAAATTGGCTTGATGACATCCTTTGCAATGAGTGATCTGATGTGATGATATTTGGTGTCCATGTGCTTTGTCTTTGAATGAAAAACTGGATTCTTAGAAAGCTTAATGGTTGACTGGATTTCGATGAATAATGATGTATCTTTTGCTTGAGAAATGCCCAAGTCCTGTAAAATCCTGTGTAACCAAACAATTTCACATGTTGCTTCCCATGCTGAGATGTATTCTGCTTCTGCTGTAGAAGTAGCAACTGTAGCTTGTTTCTTATAATTCCAAGACACTGTTGTTGAACCCATGTTCATTAAATAACCTGATGTTGATGCTTGATCATCAATACTTTCGGCATAAAAATGTGAAATGTATGGTCTATGGTATCATGTGAAATTGGGTTGAAACCTGCATAAAGAATCTAGCTAGAAACAATGAAAAAACAACTTGCAAATTTGAGAGGATAATTGGAGAAAATAAATAAAATAATTGATTCCACACTAATACACATGCAAAGAGTGAATAAATTACAATATATATATATATATATATATATATAAGCTACATTCTCAAACTAATGCACCATAGTAGTCTTCTAGACATATGTGGACATACTCTGATAGAAACTTGAGTGAATTATTTCCTAGTCCTAGTTAACTGACCATGAAGACATATGTTAACTAACTCATACAAGTGGATTGAAGAGAATCTCATGCATGCACATGTGTATCACTCTCCTAGCCTCATACACATGAATTTTTCCCTCTTGGTGATGATTCCAAGGTGAGCATGAAACACTTGGTGATAACATTGAGGTTTCCATGCAAGACTTGACACCAATAGTCTAACTAACATACACCTAAGAAATAACTGGAGAGGAGGTGGATCCCTCATCTAGGGGAGAATATTCTCATCTACAGGAGAATATCTTAGACCATGGGTTCCCTCATGTTGAGATTATTTCTTGTTTCTAGGTTTTTCTTCCCCGTTCTATCTTCCCAACTTATTTTTTTCATTTATTTTCCCTTTTCTACACCTTCCCTTGTTTCTCTCTTTCTTTTATCCTTTCTTCTCTCCCTTTTTGTTTACCATACTTAGTCATATTCTAGTGATTGATGGTTTCACGGGTTAGCGGGTTTTCATACCTTCATCTCCATCCACTTTCCCATGTCATAAGTCCACTGCTACACTTAGCCATTTTTTCAGTTTTGCGGGTTCGCGGGTTCAAGCCCTCATCCTCCAATTTTTGTGATCTTCACTTTGCACCCCAAGTTCCATGATCTACATTTTGACCATTATATTTTTCATGGGTGTCGAGCCTCAAAGTATTTTATTCCTTCTTCATGCAAGTCCGACCGACCACCTTTCTACACTTAACATATTTTTGATCATCCATAACCACGGGTTGGTGGGTTCCTAGGTTGGTGGGTTCATGAAAATATCCATATTCAAAATTTCTCTCGTCCATCCCCACCATTTTTTTTATTTTCCCAATATGTATTGAGTGTTTTTTAATGCTAACAATTGTTGTGTAGGCTCTGAAAAGATCGTCATTAATGGTGAAAGGATCGAGAAATTATTCATTAAATTGCATTAAATCTCCATTTCCAAGGGATTAAATTATCGTCATCTCTCAGAAAATATTTATTTGACGTTATTATACAGCTGAATAAATACTCCCATCAACCTATGGAAGCATCAACTAGACAACAATGTTGTAGTGATACTTTAAATATATTTGGTCGTGAATACTAGAAATTCCAGTGGTCAAGATCATATTCATATGATTATTCTCCTCCTACATAGAAAGACATAATTTGGGCATCGCTCGCACTGGGTGTTCTCTTTAGGTTTTTGATTGTAAAGAACTTGTTTCATGGTGTGTGGAAAAATACATGCCAAGTCAAAGAATTATGTAGTTCCAAGATCATTCTCTGATTTCCCTTTCACCACAAGTTTTTTGCAAGATGTTGAAGCTGCCAAAGTTGACGCTTACTTTCAAAGAAAAAGACTGCAGATATTTTTTGAAGAAACATAACATTGGGCTTGACCTCCTACCTGAATATTTGGAGAATATTTCATCTATCCCATAAGACATAACCATAATTCAAGTTGAGTCTTTTAAAATCCCCTATCACAAAATTGAATGGTTGTTTACCAGGTTGACAAGTCAGGAAGGGACTGCTTCTATCTATCGCATGATTTTATATAATATGTATGTTACAGTATAATAAAAGACCATCTTTGATTGGGGAAAATTGATTTCTATCAAAATCTCGTCCCAATTATCACACTTTAAAAAGGAAAAAAAAATCGTTATGGCTTCTTATCTGGTATTTGCCATTGTGTATTGTTGTAAATTCCCAAACTTAACCGTAAGTAAGAGGGTGAATCATGAAATAGATCCAGTTACCTTTTTGTATCAGGAACTATGGATACATAAGACCCCTATGTATTTCTACGAAGTTTATAATGATTTTATTTCAGTCTTCAAAAGAATGTTGTTGGGAGAAAATACTTCAACTGACCAATCTAACAGTTTCTTAGAGAAAAGAGTAACACTAGAACAAATGGAGAATGAAAGTGTCATTAGGACATTCTTCTCGAAATAAAATTCTTCTTTTCTCCTAGATCATGTATTTGTAAAACTATTTATTACAGAGGTGGAGAGGAAATATAACTTTTGGCTACATTTTTTCCATGAAAAAATGAAAAAAACAATTTATTCCCCTGCCATGGAAGATTGGAGATTTCATGTTCATAAATATAAAGAAAATTGACGAGTTTGCAAATCATTTCAACAATGTGAATTTAAAGTATGATGAAAATATAAAATGCTTTAATCCAAAAAAAAAATATTTGTAGGACATATGCTTTCGGTGGGATTCTGTAACTCTTTCATCCAGACTATATTAAACGAAGAAGAAGAAGGTAATAACCAAATTACTCCTATACATGATGCTAGTGACCAAGAAACATTAATCAATAGTAATGATTTTTATAAGAAAAGGGGAAAATGTCCCAGTGAAAGAAGTGATCAATCTATAGTTGTTACTCCCAAAAATACCACATCTCGGAGTAATGCCCCAATGGACCACCCAGTTAAAAAGGTTGTCAACAATAGTTCAAGTGGAGGGTGAGAGAAGAATCATCCTCCTAGGAAAATTTAGAGTTCACATAAGCTCTTCGTGAGAAAGAAAAGGAAGAATTTAGTGTAGGAGGAAGAGGATAATATTATAGAAAATGACATCCAAATATTTTCTCTGGAGGACATGGAGCTAGAATTACATATTGAGAAAATATTTCCTACAATGGAACAACCATAAAATATGGCTCAACAAAATTCTTTATTGGAAGTCGTTGGAAATGAGATCTTTAGTGAAGAAGAATCCTTCACTTTTCAAAGTGTTGTTTTTGAAAAAGAGTTTAAAAAGTTGGTTGTAGAAAGAAGTGACTAGAAGAATAAAAAGGGAAAGTCCCTCTCAGAGGTCAACTTGAAGGGCATGAGACCGTCCCAAATTTCCAAAATCCACAGGGAAACCGGGGATTCTCTCGACGATTCTATTGATGGTTTGGAAGATGGAAATGCTAATTTAAAAGAAAGAATCAAAGAATTGGAAAATTCCTTAATGCCTCTTCCAATCCTCACAACTCCGTTGTCAATGGTTAAACCAACTACACCCACTATTAAGTTAAAAGGATCTTCTATTTTACTCACAACAGTCTGAAGTTATGTAGATAAAAAATTTAAAAATAAAATGTCACTGATAACAAAAGCATGTAAGGTATCAAAAAATTTATTGTTTCTTTCGGCTCAAGGGAACATGCTTTTCATGAGTATCTGCAAGCTTATTTAAAGAATGAAGAAGGTTTCTATTCTGATGTTGTTTTTCCATTTGGAATAAAATTCTCAAACATGACATAATTGAAAAGAAGAGAAGAGGATATGCCTTCTCCAAGTTGAATTAAACAACTAAATGCTTGTTGGAAAGAAAATATCAAGAATTTGAATAACATTGTCCAAGCATGCAACATAGCCATAGTAAAAATAGAAGAATTGTTCAAAAGACTCATAGAGATAGATATGGAAAGAAGCACTGATGAGGTACAATACCCTAAGTTAATTCTCAATTCAATGTTTATGACAAAGAAACAATTTTATGAACAAGTTTAGATATTAAAGGGGTTATCAGCTGAGACATTTTATGGCATAATTGAATATAATGAAGAAGAGATAGATAATTGGATGGTTTATTATTCTATGAAAAATCAAGATATTGAGGAGGCAATACATGGAATTTCTCATGACTTAAGAGACTTGGAAGGTGAATTATTCAATATTAAAATCAGGCATGAAATAAATGTTGCACCAATGAAAAACTACATTGAAGATTGGTTTTAAAAGGAAATTGATAAATTAACTAAAGAAGGCCAAGAAGCAACAGTTGAGATGGTTCCTATAACCATCAATGAGAAAAATAAAAGGACAAAAGAAATAAATTGAAAGAGGGATAGACCATCATAGTAAGTTTATTTTGATCACATCTTTCTTTGTTTATCAGTTTTTCATCCAATTATTTTGGTTCTTTGACTAGAAAGGTTTAACCGAAATGTGATAAATTCTTCCTATTTTCTTTCTAGGTCTTGCTACTCTATCATCACCCACCATCTAATTTCCAAATATTAATGCTTGTTTATATTTTCTGTATGGTCCACGGGAGTGTCAATCCCAGTCCTAAGTAAAAACACATTTAAATTTCAAATCTTTGTAACAGACTCTATATTTTTTAGAAATCCGAAGAGAACTATATAGGGGTCAATTTTGACGGTGTTTAAAGCTTTGAGTTTTGAGTATAAAATATTTGAGATTGATCTATAATTTTATTTATTTGAGATCCAAATGTGTTTAGTCTATTAAATTTCTCTTATGCATACATACCATTTTATTTTATTTTATGTGATTAGAAATCTTTAGTTTAACTATGATGGATGTGAGGAAAGTTTTTTATTCTTTTTTATGTGATGTGTGAGGTTCCTGGTCATCTCTTAGGAACTCTCTTAAAAAAAAAATGTTTTATGTTATTTTACTGTAATATTTATATTTATTTGAATACCAAGACGAACTTTCTCATAAGTCCTATATTATTTTTAAAATCTAGAATCCCAAGAATATCTTGAAACAGAGAGGAGTACCACCTCTATAAAAACATAGGGGGATATATATTCTCCTGAGGTTTCCATTTTTGTCCCAATGGATTCAAGATTAAAATGTTTTTGCGACCATATTGGGGACGACTGAAAATTTGAAATATGGCTTAGCATTTTTGAAAGATACATGACTTTTCCCCAGGTTTTGCAGACCCACCTAGAAATTGGATTAAATAATCAACAAAGCATCTTACATCAGCTATATAATATGGTAATAACGAAAATTGAGACTACGGAAGAATTGGAAATATCTTGGAAAACGTTGGTCCAAGAAGAAGAAAGAGAAATCCTCCGTAGATAGAGGAGAGACGAACGACAAGACCGAAGAAATGAAACAGTATCTTGATCAGCATAAGAACAAGGTTTGTATTGAAGCTGGAAAAATAAAAGGGACCCATTACCAGAAGAAAAGGCAAGAAACTCTGTATTCTAAGAAGTGGAAAACATATTCCTGAAATATCTCTAGACATGACAGGAAGAAATGAACAACCACGAGAAGAACGATTAAGAGAACCTCATGAAGAAACACAAGGAGGTGGAGGAGGTGGTGGATGAAATCAAGAAGACCTAATATTTGGAAATTGAAGAAGAATACGAGA
>WSFP011471163.1:0-17695 GCA_009831015.1 Picea engelmannii
TTGCATCCTTTGAATAAACCAAGTATCAAGAAATTTATTGAAATATGAAAATAGAAAACTAGTTGAGCATGCATGTGACCACTAGCTTAGGAAATCCTCTACAAAGTTCAACCGAGAAGACGGTTTGACTTTGGGAGTTAACACACACAACTATTAAAATCACAATATGTAGCACTTTACTCGGTGAGGGTGAACAATGGTGGGTTTTGGGTGAGTGGACATTAGGCCCTTAGCTTGAGGATTTCCTCTTATTGTTATAACGTGGAAACAAACCTACTACTAACTTCTTGGGAATAAAGTGTCAGTGCTAAATCCTATGCATTCATGGATTCTAACGTGAATGGATGCTTTTCTTTAATGTAGAGCAATAGTAATACATCATTGGGGCTTGGATGATGGTTTTCCCATTTCTTCTTGAATGAATTTGATCACAATCACATACTAAAATATGAATGAACCATTTGAATTCCTTGCCTGCACTAGGTAAAGCAACAGATCAAATAAAAAATGGCTTAGTTGCTTACTTTATTTGAGACCCTCGCTAGTAGTGGTAATCCTCAATACAAGTGATACCACTTACTTCATGGTCCACAAAATGCAAGCAAATCCTTGATCACACTTTTTGAAGGTGAATGGAAATGACACTTTTACATGAGGTCTTATCCTTTGTTTCCTATTTTATTTAGTGAGGTGATAACCGAGAAGACCTCTTTATTTCATGAATGATCAAACAAGTAACTATTATAACCAATGGTACATATTTTCCACTTGCTAACAAACCTTGATTGTTGCATCTATAATGGAGGTGAACAAGCCTTCTCCCTCTCATAAGATAATAATGGAATGATGAGAGTAGTGGGTGCTTGATGTGCAATTGTGAGCCTATGTGAAAAGGATCTCCCATCCAATTAATAACAATACAATAACATCATATAATTTATGGAAATATATAACTCCTTGACCATAGTTGTTCAGATGAGAGTAAGTAGAATATTCCCCTTCACAAGATATTACGTGAATGGATTATATAAATAGTATCTCCCTTTGGTTGCATTCACTAAAATGAAGGTGAACAACCCCTCTCCTTCACACAAGATATGGCTCTAAGTGAATGGTAGTGTAGTTTCGGGAATTATTAGCTTTAAGACTTAAGATCACGATTGTAAACTTGAATATGAATGGATTCCTACCTTCATAGAATAATGAAAAATTGGTTATATAATCCAAGGCCATAGTCACCCTGGATAGGATGAATGCTAATGACATTCCCCTCACATGAGCTTGAGTGAATGATTTCCTTCCTCTTAGAGATTGGTATGACACTAACCATAAGGTGAGGTGCAAGGCCTCTAGTTCATTGAATGAAAACTTTAATCATCCTTGCACTTTTGAGTGCGAGGGGTCCCATTTGAGCATGGTGTTAAGGTGAAAGGTTTATTATCTCATTCCTTCATAAGATTAATTTCAAATCTCTCATCACCACATTCACCATGCTAGTAAGGGTGATGGTAGCCAATATAAATCTACCATATTGCTTCAATACAAACAATAGTTGAGTGCAAAATGGATTAATGTTTTTGAGGTCTTGTAAATGGGGCTTAGATTACATTTACATTTAGCACATAATGACAATGATACTATAGCTTTTACCAAGTGGTAAGCATAATAATAAGGAAACTTGAATGGCCAAAATCCTTCTTGCACATGGTGAGGAAAATTCTCTTGTCACTAAACTAGGAACACTCAACATGAATTGACTAGGTAACGTTAGAGAAGTAATCAAAGGCATGGAAACTTTCAAAGGTGAATTTGATAATATGGATGAAAAAGGGAATTGATGTGATGGATTTTGGTTCAAGCTAAGAATTTGTCCTTGATCCTAGAAAGAATATCCCAAAGAATCATAATTGGGGCCTATCTTTTTTAAAAATAGGCCCCATATGCACATATGAGCATGTTGCAGGGTTAACACATGGTAACACATTGACCTATATTTGTAATATGCAATAATGATAATGTGATGAGCATGGTATGATAATATCTTGTTTGTTAACCTCATAAGGAATTCATGAGAGGTAGGGTATATGTGACTAGTTGTAGCACCCTTCTCAAGGTTAACAGGTTAGAGACCACCACTACTAGTACATTTAGTCCATCTATTATGTATTCTTGTTAATTTAGCAACAATCAAGGTCTTGATAATTGTGTTGTTTAATATTATGGTGCTACCTGTAGTCAACTATATCTAGAACATAATAGGAACCTACACATTACAACTATCAAAGGTTAACTATCATAAATAAATAATATGTGATTTGACATTTAATTAAGAATTTAATTAGCATACATTTTGGAAGTTTTAAGCAAGGAACAATGCAAATAATTAGTGGAATAACTCTTTACTCTTTGTGATCCTCAATTATAGTGTAATCCAGGTGGTAGAAATTTCCTTTAGATAATCCCTTTCCACTTGCCCAAAGTGGAAAATTATCTTCCTTGCCAACTAAGAATCTAGCCAACTTTCTAGCTTTGTGAAACCCATTGGTTTCCTAGCCCTCCTTACTCAAGGCTCCAAGAATGAAAATGCACAATATGTTTCTTCCCAAAATTCCAAAATCAATAGTTTTTCCAATATCTCAAGCAAATATAGAACTTATAACTTCCTCGACACTTCCTCCTTCTCCCTATATTTATAATTTTCCCATGCACACCTCCTCTAAGCCTCCTCGACCACTATGCCCTTGTCATGGAATGATTGCGCATTATGATAGTTATGTCATACAAAAATAAGTGTCCCATCATGTAGGCACAAAGGGATGGCGAGTTAGGACTCCCACTACACAAATTCCACCCTACTCCTCTTTCATCAACATGTGAGATCATGTGCGGTACAGTGGGGAAATTGAAGTCTGCATGTGGTTTTATCATTATGTTTGTTCTTGCTATGATTAATGTCATTGTTTCCATATCTATACTCAACCCTCAACGCACTGAAGTATTTGAAGCAATCAAGAGTGTTATATATGAATTTGGCAGGTCTTTCTTAATCCAAAGGTGACAATATAAGGAGCTATGGTTAGGGGGAATCTAACCCATATTTTCTTATCTTCATAGAAAAAATGTCCCATTTCCATTACAAGAAT
Organism: Picea engelmannii; assembly: GCA_009831015.1. Lineage (NCBI taxonomy): Eukaryota > Viridiplantae > Streptophyta > Pinopsida > Pinales > Pinaceae > Picea > Picea engelmannii. Next base: position 3,144 of record WSFP011471163.1, read on the forward strand.
AAATGTTATGTCCTATGCAAGATAAAGGAATTTCAATGGGGGGTTAAGTGATGTGAACATGAGGTTTTTGAAGCTCAATGTTGTGTGATGAATTCCACCATTCAATGGAATTTCTAGCAAGAAGAATGCAACAATAAAATTAAAGTAGAGAATAGGGTGAGGGATCAATGTGTAGTGGATATTGCAAACCAACTATTTGAGATTAAATAATTGGAGAAAGAGATCATTACCTTCATGCATATTTATCATACTCGATTCTCTACAATCTCTAGTTGGTAGAATCTTGGCTCATCTTGACCTCCCCCAATAGGTGGTTTCATCTCCTCCCCCTTTAACTTCTACATCGATTGGGGTATCCTCTCTCTGCAACTTATCACTGGGCAATGAAAAGGATTTGGACATCCCATGCTCTCTTAAACCAGAACTAGTGGATAATACAAGTGAAGTAAGCCTTGTATATCAAACTGATGTGGAAATGCACTTTGAGGATGCAACTCTGGAGACTCATGCAAGCCTGAAAATTTATGCCTTTCAAAGGCATGCTTTGTAGTTTATTTCATTTATTTTTCATATTTTTCTAAGTAGTTTTATTGTTGTTTCAATTTGTAAGAAATTAAACCTATTAGGCCTATAAAGGATGGAATGGGTAGTCAACGATTGGGAATTTTGGGTGAAAGACTATATTTTTTTGTTAGTAGGTTGTGGCCAAACTCTTATTTTTTTGTATTAAAATGTTGTTTGGTTCAATGACATATTTTTCTAATAGAAAATATAACTATTATTGTGAAAAAAAATCATAATAGTATATGCACACAATGTATGGTCATGTAGCTATCCTACTCATACCTTGTGCATGTATTAATAAACATTAGCAGTGAATTCTTTTTAGTGCTCAATTCTTTAATGTCCACAATCACACATGATTAGTAGCACTAGTATATTATTTAAAACTTTCATTTAGCAAAAGCAACATGATTCAATCAACATGCTACATGGATAACCACATCACATTGATTGAAATTGACCAAACAAGCACTTTAGGCATGGTAAGAAATCTAAAAAAAGAAGTAAAGTGTTACATAATCAATTCATATCAGGATCATATGCAACTCATAATCACGCATGGACACCTACTTCCATCTTCCATCTCCCATCTTCTACTTTACTGCAATATGCTAGAGCATCAATTGTATCGAGCACTCTAGATATAACCCTTAGGTGAAAGCATCAAATATATCAACCCAACTTCTAAGGTAGAATGGCTAACACTTTCCTCCCATGGCATTAGGTTTTGGAGGATACATGGTGGGTAACACCTACACCCTTCCTAATAAAACCAAGGGTCAACACTCTAACGTCGAGCCCCAATCATATTGTGCACTTGTAGCTCTTAGAACCACGTCATTGAATAATCACCATGGGTAGGTCTCACCTCTTGTCAAAATCAGTCAATTGTCGAAGTCAAAAGTATAATTCGGTCGAAGTCCTCATTAGCCGACCGACCCGAGAAGTTAAGTAGTTACAAATACCTGGTAATTGAATGTGTAAGTATAAATAGACAATCATGTACCAAATAAAGTGTCTTTGTTGTGTTGTATTCACACACACACACACACACACACACACACACACACACACACATAATAATAATAATAATAATAATAATAATAATAATAATAATAAAGTGTTGTTCTTTGGGATTCCACTACTTTGTGTATGTCTTTGTATATATGTATGAGTATGTGATTCTATACTTTCTTATGTGATGAACTACTGGTAACAATCCCCTACTTTTCCCTAGATTACAACATTGGTTATGTTGTCAGTAGTTCTGAACCTGGGCATATATAATATCACATAGACGATAAGTTTACAAGGCATACACGAATGGTGGGAGCGAAAAACTGAGAATTATATCTAGAACTACGCAAGAAGAAATAACCTATCACTAGCATAAGCACGATCACAATTTTTCTTGGAGACTGGTGAAATATTTCTAGAAGCTATCACTAAATCCTTATTCAAGTACATCACCAAGTTCGGTAATGTGTGTATTGACTCCCAATAAAAAATTAACCCTTAAGATTACAAACATAGGTCAAACGAATCTGCATAAGTGGGTTGAAAGAATTGTTGAAGATTATATAACAAAACAAGCTATTGAGGATTGAACTTCCCTTTATACAATAAAATATAAATTCTACATGGAGCTACATGAAGGATTCTTATGCACCATCCCCAAACTGCTTCATAAATTTTTTCTCGAAAAAGGAGTCGGTGACATTTTTGAGTACCGACCTCAACTAGGTACACCACCACAAAATAGTAACTAGGAAGAGAGAGATGAAAAGTGGGTAGAATTCCTAGAATCAAGGTGCAAAGATACAAAACAAGCCTGAGACTATTTTTTGAGACAATAAACATGGCCATCTTCCCTGACTTAGAGTAAGTCAAGCTGACAATGGGGGGTTGGTAACTTGGTTGAACCTGTGAGATGTCGTAAGAAAAGGAAAATATACCAAAATCTATGTTACTTAAGAATAAATGTCTTCGAGAGGAAAGAAAATGAATAAGAAATCAATCGATGTCCAAAGATTGGAATGGGGCAAGAGAAAAAATAAAAGAGAGGATATTCATAACCTATGGAACAATTGGAAGTCGAATAGAAAAATCGTTGGAGAATATCAACCTGATAGAGCACATGAGCAATCCGAGTCTGAAATAAATCAACCAAAGATGGCAATAAAAACAACCACGACGATCCCCGATAGAGGTAATGAAGCACAATTGATAGAGGCTAGAATGGACACCCATAAACTTGAAGACCAACCCAGAAGCATGGATTACAAAGAGTCAGGACCGACGATATGTACTCCTCCTGTTCAAACAACTAGCCCTTGAATTAGAGAATTTCTCCAACAGAGACTTTAGATCGATGAACAATCCACAAGGTTATGGTATAGAACCAATGAGCATGGGAACTTATGTAACATGCTCATTGTTGAGACAGAAAAAAAAAAAACAAAGTTGATAAAATTCTCATTCACATCAAGGATCTCACCGACCGCCCCCCTGCCAAATCTCATATCAAGAGAACAAAATAATCTAGTAGGCTATAGTTGTGAATCAACACGCCCCTTAGAACGATGTAACGTTGAATATAAAGACCAAAGTTCTGAGAATGAAGAAGTAACTCATAGAGAAAACAAGGAGAAATTACTCCTTGAATATCATCTAACAGAAGAACAACCGACAAACAAGTTGTCACAACAACAACCGACTGAGAATTTGACATCCCAGTCAAAACTTGTGGTGACTTAGACATCACAGAAATCTATTGTTCCTAAAAATAAAACTACAATGGGACTCAATAATATTCCCATTTATGATGGAGACTAGAATCCAAGAAGACATTGGTTCGTATGTGAAAAATTATGGGATGCAGCAAACGTCACAGATGGAGATAAGAATATGGCACAATTTGGTGTTGCTCTTCGACACCATGCTCTAACATGGTTTATGAATTTCATGGAAAATAAAAATCGATCAAAATTAGAAATAAAAAACAAATTTTTATCATTTTTCAAAGTCCAAGATGTTACACACTTGGATGCACAAAAAAATTAAAGAAATAAAGCAAAGACCAGGTGAGTTAGTCCATGAATACGACAAAAGATTCAAATATCTCCTTAGCCAAATATCGTTGAAAATCAATCAAAATATTCTCGTACAATGGTATGTAGCCATATTACTACAACGGATCCAAACTCCATTACAACTCTATGAGATAACCTCATGTGAAGACACATTACAGAAAGCACGATGTTTTGAATCAGATGATGATGAACCATCAACTTCCTCGTCGATAGAAAGGCTAGAAGAAAAATAGAACATCTACAATAGACCATAAAAAATCTAACCTTAAGAAGAAGTGAGTTGTGGTGTACCACATGCTACAAAGAAGGTCACACCAAAGATACTTGTAGCCTCAACGATCAAGTAGTAGGAGCAACAAATGCACGACGAGTGCAAGCTAAGACATACTGTAACATATGTGAAACTATGACCGACAATACTATGCAAGATTGTCCACACAACTTGAAAAATACCAAATGGTGTCATATTTGCAAAGCGCATAGCCATAGAACATCTAGGTGTCGACTAAATGCATGGAATAGAAAAAACATGCACACGATCTACCATATAAAAGAAATTGATCAGAATAACAACTACGGGAGAAGAAATGACTATTATGGTCAAGGTCGAGGTCGACCTTACTATTATAATTGTTCTAAAGACGACCACATTATCCCTTATTTCCAAATAAAATATTGGGTCAACTTAAAATTTTGTAACATATGTGGCGTCGACGATCATTCACTTGAATATTGTTCGATAGTACTTGATAAGATCATGACCAAAAATAATGTGAACCTCCTACACGTAGTCTCGAAAAAAGAAGTGTTAAATTCAAAGAACTTACATGTCGTTACTAGATTAGGTGTGGGATGGGATGTTAACAATATCCACTCACAAGATTGATAAACAAGGAACTCCGGCCTGTTTCCAAATCTAGACAAAGAAGAACAGATTATGAGGGAAGCACTTAAATTCTTCAAAAATTATAATCAAGACCAACCAAACAGAGGAAGACAAAATGAAGACATTGTACAAGAATTTTTACAACTTTTAAAGGAAAATCATCCAGTCAGTCGATTGTTGGATCTGCTTAATATACTAAAAGAATATAAAGAAGGACAAAGACCATCTAAATATGTCAAACAACTTTCCTATAAGCATAAATATTATGATCCACGGGTCGACTTGGAAATCCATGGGGTATTTATTAACTAGGTATTCGTCGACTTTGGATCACAAATACATATCCTACCTCAAGATACATGGATATGGTTGGGTCGACCTTCACTAGCACCAACATTGAATTACCTAAAGCTTGTGAACCAAAGATTAATAGAGCCTATATGTATACTCTGAAATGTCGAAACTCAAATTATGGGTATACCGACACCAGTCGAATTCGAGGTAATCAACTTAGTTGAAGGAATGCCAACATATGCAACACTTGTCGGTCATCCATGGGGAAGACAAATGAAAGCCAATATCTCCCTTGAAAAGGGCATAATCAATTCAAAAGGGAGCGGAAGAAAAATAATAATCCCCCTGGACCCTAATGAAGGGAAACCTTGGAGTGAATCATGGGACGAAGATCAAGAAGTGCAATGTTTGTACCAGATAATCAATGAACAAAGATATGATGTTGAACCAAATGCACAAGGAGAAATTTTAGCAGAATATCCCCTGTCGGTAGGACGCAATTCTGACTCATCTCTATACAATTGGCAGAAAGAAAATTACGAAGCACACTCAAAATATTGGTTAACCATTGAAGCCATCCCAATTAAATGTCCAAGAAAATGTTTTTCAATCCAAACAATACCCATAGTATATGTTAAAATTCTACGACAAACTCCCATGCTAATCCTAGCTGACAATACAACGTAAATTACACTTTTCTATAATGAACGGAACGCACCTTTGACACACGTCGAAGAAGTTTCTAAATATGTTGGATAACAAGGTAGAACTCAAAGCCTGGTGGAAATATTCATAGGCCAAGTTGCAAGATGGTGGGAAACACATTCTCCAAGACTACAAACTTGGACAACTATATCGAATTACTTTATAGAAATTTTTGGAGAAAACAAACTAGCTAAATAAGCTGACATTCCCCTCTTCAAAATTGGGTATGACACAATCAAATATATCCACCATTGTGAGAATGAATAGTGCATAATAGGTATAGAGATAAAAGGGTATGGCTGCACATATTTCCAAATACGCTAGATGAAATACCAAACAAATGGTACAAAATCGAAGAAGCATGTGGCCATACACTCAATTGGTCTGACATCAAGGAAAATTTTGTCCCAGACTTCAAATTCACCCTGGAAGAGGAGAATTTAAGAGAAGCAACACAACAAATTAAAAGCTTCCTAGAAAAAATAACACCAACCATGCAAAAAGAAAAAGGGAAGACGACTATCGATATAGGATCGAGATCGACATGCCACCTTATTTTGACATAGAATAATGAAACTACAACATCACGAAGAATTGATGTGGAAAACACAAGTTTTCTTGGCCAAAGATTTCAATGGAAAAGTGATCACCCAATTATGCAAAACTATGTAAAATCAATATTTAAAATAGCCAAGGAAGAAAATGATCATCCTGAACAACCTGAATCCCCCCGAAAGCTTCACCAAAGTCAAAGAAGGGGAATGACACCTCGACGAAGAAAAACCACCAAAATGAATGCATGTTGAAATAAAGACAAAAGAGTTCGATATATCAAACGACGAACGACCCAAAATGACACGAGTAGGCAACTACTGGTCGAAAAAGAAGACAATCGACATAGTCGACTTACTGAAGGAAATACCAAAATTTCTTTGCCTAAGACTATAAACATTTAAAAGGAATTGTAGAAGAAATGTGAGAAATGAAAATCAAACCCATCCCTGGGGCAAAGCCGACTAAGAAACGACCCTATAAATTAGCACACAAATATAAGCCAATCATCCAAAAAGAAATTGAAGGAATTTTAGCAGCAAGCATCATATATCTAATTGACAAAGCAGAATGGGCAAGTCCTATGGTGGTCCAGCCAAAGAAGCACGAACCCAAGAAGTTAATAATTTGTGTCTACTTCTGAGGACTCAAAAAATTGACTCTAATGGATCTGTTACCCACCCCATTCGCCGATGAAATAATCAATGAAGTTGTAGATCATGAATGTTATTCATTCACAGACGAGTTTTCATGATATAATCAAGTACCTATAGCTAAATAAGACCAAACAAGGACGACATTTGTATTTGAATTTGGCTCCTTCACCTATAAGGTAATGCCATTTGGGATAAAGAATGTCCCAGAAATATTCTCAAGAATAGTGGTAAAAACATTTAAAGAATACATCTACAAGGAAATGGCTATCTATTTCGATGATCGGACTATATACAACCTATTTAAAAACCATATACAATGGATTAGATTAATGCTTGAATGATGCATACAAATCCAATTGTCTCTCAATATTAGGAAATGTATATTTTCCACCCCAATTGGCATTCTCCTAGGACACATGGTATGCAAAGATGGTGTAAAATTTGACATGGCGAAAATCAAAATCAACCTCGACTTGAAAGCACCGATAAATCAGAAACAGATTAAAATCTTCCTTGGGCATATTGGGTATTACAAAAAATTGATACACCATTATTCTTATATTACTTTTCCAATGGATGAGTTGCTTTGGAAAGAAATTGAGTTTAGATGGAGCCAAGATTGCCAAGAGTCCTTCGAATTTTTAAAGAAAATATTGGTCAAAGCTCCTATATTAAAATTCCCTGACTGGTCGAGAATATTTCATGTACATGTCGATGCTTCAAATGTCGTTGTAGGGTTGGTTCTCGGAAAACCATAGGATGACACAAACAACCACCTTAATGATTACACTGGTTGGAATCTAAATAATGCATAAAGGAATTACTTGACTACAGAAAGCGAAGCCATGTCAATGATATTTTCATTGCAGAAATTCTAACATTTTTTACTTGCGAACCCATTCACATTTTTTACAGTTCATCAGGCACTAAAGTATCTATTCAATAAACATGTACATCAAATAAATATCTATCGTTGGTTATTGTTATTCCAAGAATTTGAATTTGATATAATTTTCCAGCTAGGAAAAAAGAATGTAAGGCCTGGCCATCTGTCCTGACTTGACACAAGGGAGGACCTAAACAACATAGAAGATGACCTTCTAGACGCACATATATTTCATGTTGAGGCAGCCCCAAAAGATTTGAAAGAAATAACAAATTTATTGGAAGAGGGGAAGGGACCCGAAGACCTCCCAACAAATAAAAATAAAGTGCTAGCTCTAAGGGAAACACCATTCACCATAATAAACATATATCTATATAAAATGGGACCGGACGACGTCTTGAGGATATGTTCTTTAGAACATGAATGAGAATACATCATCAAAAAAGCACATGCGAGACCAGCTGGGGGCCACTTCCAGGCCAACAAAACATCTCTAAAGATACTCCAGGCGGGTTTGTGGTGGTCGATGCTACACAAAGATTGTCGGGAACATGTTAAAAAATGTGATAGATGTCAAAGAATGGGTTGACCTTTGTGGAAAAATTAAATGCCATTACAATCAGTGAACTCTAATATACCATTTGAAATATGGGCCATCAAATTTTTCGGTCCATTTCCCTAAAGATAAAGAATAACATGCGCAAAATATATTATTACTGCAGTCGAATATGTGACCAAGTGGGTGAAATCAGAACCAGTCAAAACATGTACTAAATAAGTCACGGCAAAATTTATCTATGAAAACATAATAACAAGATTTGGATGTCCATTAATAGTAATCAATGACCAAGGGACACATTTTGTAAACAATACAATCCAATTCCTTCTAAAGAACTTTCTCATTGTTCATAGAAGAACAATTGCATACCATCCCCAAGCAAATGGTGTTGTTGAATCATTTAATAAAACACTACATAAAGAACTCACTAAAATCTGCGGCATCGAGAAGAATGATTGGGATGACAAAATTCCTGCAGTTCTATGGGCATATAGATCTGCATACAAGAGATCGAATGGACATACCCCCTTTAAATTAGTCTATGGAAAAGAAGCAGTGATCCCACTTCACTACTGGGCCAACTCAGATAGAGTAGCAATTGTTTCCAAATTCGCCAAGGCAGAAACTTGAATGATTGACTTTACCAATTGAATAAGCTATAAGAAGGAAGATTAATAGAAATGCACCACCAAGAATTACAAAAGAAACAACATAAATATTGGCATGATTGACATTTAAATAAGAAGGACATGAAAAATGAAGACCTGGTTCTATTATATGACAATCGAATAAAAGGAAAACATATTCGAAACAACATGGCTTGGCCCATATATTATAGAAGATATTCAACTGAAAAAAGTGGTTCATTTATGAACTTTTTTGGGGCATACATTTAAAAAATTAATTAATGGAGCATGTTTAAAGAAGTACAATACATAAGAATGATGAACATGTTGGAAAATTCCGTAGAAACTAATGCCAACAGGGACCGACTAGAACTGGAAATTTGTATGTAATAGTGTGGTCAAAATAAAAAACTATAGATTAATAGAATTACTAAGAAAATAAATTATTCTTAAATTAATAAACGAAATTTAGTTATAAAGAAGTCGGGTATAAAATTCAGGTACAAAAATTTTCTATAGGAAAAATCAAGTATTAAAGAAGTTTCAAAGCATTGTAGAAAAGTATGGAAAAACAAGAATGGAGAGAGAAAGAATCATTGAAGAAGAAAGTAGATGAAGACAACATCAACATATGACCCCATCTCTAGAATTGCGACAAATACTCATGAAGAGACATCTGATTGATCCCAATCAAGTGAATGAAGCATCATACAAATAAGGGGAATTACAATAAAACAGATGAGTGGAGTAATTTTCAAGACCATCGACCAAGAAGAAGTGACAATAGGAAACCTAATAATAAAAAATAAGCAGTCGGTCTATTCATGTATTGACCAAGGATCAACAAAGGAGACTTCGTCGATCAGGCACAAGGAAAAAATGACCATGAAAGTTCTGACTCCGGAAAGGACAATGCACTTAAACCACGATAAGAAAGGAACAAAAATCACGATAGAAACATTAATGATCAATGCGACGTAGAAGACCATTGTGTAGCCACTGATATAAATATGGATTGACTTGACATGTACAAAAATCAATTGGAAACCACTGCAATTAATGCTCGAAAATAATCGCATGCATGCCAACTAGGCACTACCCTAGACATCCCCTCATATGAGTCGACCAACCTATCAACAGTTATGAACGAGGAACATGATTCTATGAAACAACTTGCCACATTTAATTTGTATCCGTCGCTTCTGGCTATAAATATAGAGGATTCCTATGATTTCACGTCATTGTTATTCACTCCCCCGCAACAGAGAATAGAGTCGACTGAGCACACGAACGGACTCACAATTTCCCCATAATTGTTGAGTATGGTCGAATTCGATTCAGATATGTTGAGAATGAGAGGTTAGGTCTCAGATATAGTGGAAGAACCAATATCAAAAGATAATTTCCTAAGAGCAACCACAATGTCACTGCAAATATAAATGTAGAGCATCCAACAATCCCGGCTAGAGGAGATGGACTGGAGTAAAAAATGGTAAAACTTCATAGAATGGGGGATGGAGGATGGTCATTGGAAGACCGAAACATAATTCCCAGCAAATGCAGGAATCAAACATCTCTTAGGAGCACCAAAATTCGTCGACTTCGGTCATTGGAAGGAAGAAACAACTAAATTCATGATTAGTTGGTACCAAGAAGGATATGTCTGGTTGGACGAACCAATAGCAATCACAAGGGGGATTATACACAACGTCACGAGCATTTCGAAGATAGGGTTTAGTGTACCAAAAACCACTAATGAAAATGAGTGGATGCATTTTCTGACCAAGACAAAAACAACCAAGAACTCAAAGGGCCTCCTCATCAACAAAATCTTAGACCTCCATGCCAGATGGACTGCGTTTCACACCAGCAGGTCAGACATCTACCGTAAAAATGACTATGATTTAATCTATCGATCAAGTATTTCAAAAGTAAAAGGTTTTCAACTGGGCAGAGTACTTGGCCCACATTATTCATACAAACTACAAGGAATTCCAGGAATGGATTAAGGTGATTAAATTCCCCTCTTTACTAATTTGGATCGTGATGGTACAATATAGCTCAGTCGATGACCCAATCTTTACAATCATAAAAGTACCATCAATGGAAAAATATAGAACCTTTTCAGCAAAATATGTTGGTGCCTCTAGATCGATACCTTCATAAGAAATGTTTCGTCTATGGATTGGAAACTTAAATAATGCCTCACATAAATGGCGATTTGAATAAGCATTGTGTCAGGCCTTGCCACTACCTTTCCATATCCAATTGGAACTCAAGTTCACAAAACATTGGTGTGGAGTGGATTCGGCCCCAGAACCCAAGAATTACACTACCAACCTACTGTTGAGGAAATTTTTGAGGAGTTAGAAAGATAGATAGAAGAGGACCTAGAAATACCCCCTGAAATTATTCAGTTGAGCCTGTCGATGGTACTTCCTCTTACCGACATAAAGAAATAAGAGGAAAGAGAAGCAAAGCTATACATTATCCCTTTTGTGGAAGACCTATAAACACCAACAATGACTCTTCAAAGGACTTCCTTCACAAAAATAAAGCTAGCGGAAAAAAGAGACAAAGGGAAAAAAGGCAATTGAAGTCGAAGAACTTCCATTCGACACAGAACAAATTAGGAGGGAAATTTTCCAGTCTGAGGAAGGAATTGATTTTGACAACCTAGTGATCCAAGGAAATTTGGTTAGTATAACAAGTAAAATTGTTGAAAAAATAAAGCAATTAGAGAGGCAGACCCGATAGGAGGCAACTACCATGAAGAAAATTTTGGGTTCATCATTCAACCAAACAATGAAGGAGGCTATAGAAAAAATAAAAAAGCAAAAAGAACAAGTTAAGAAAATCAAAGCTACGATCCAATAAATTGAAACAAGGGTGAAGAAGAAGCAAAAGATCCTTGATATCCAAGAGACCATTGTCACCCTGACACAGACCACAAAGGTGCGCATAGTATTAGAACTCATACAAAATTTGACACTAAGCAAGAAAAGAACGACTAGATCAACAATTGACTTAACAAGATAATCTCCACCAGTCGAGCCAGTACTGGTAATTTAGGAACGACCACAAAAAAAGAAGAAAAGACAACTTATTGTAGAATATTCTTCAGAAGCAATAGAGTTAGATCCACTGTCGACATCAATCGATGAAGAGATCAAAATCGACAAGATAGAGAATCGTGATTCGATTGCAGAAGAAACAACACAATCGATTCATCCATTTGAAAATCTATAGCAGCAGATTGAGCCCTAGAAAGTTAGCACCCAAGACGTTGATACTCATGAATCAAATCTAGTAGAGACAATGTTTGGCATATCCACAGAAGAATAACAAGTGGAGCAACAAGATAACTTGGATGAATAACAACAAAGGAAATAACATACAGAGGAATCCCTTCCAGAGAATCCTCGACTAAGGATACATAACAAGGACTGAAGCAGGATTAACAACCCCCCTTGCAAAAATAAACACAATAGACATGACATGCAGAATCAACAAAAGGGAACAATGTCATTCAAACTCACTCATCTTCACAACAGACAACATGGGGCCAAGATAAAGAGGGGGGGTCAACAAAAACATCAAAAAATAGTAAGAAAAATAAAGCATTGAAAATCATCATCAAAATGACCCGGCCATCAAGCTCGCCTAGATCATATATTGAAACTACACTTGACCCAAAACAATATCCAACCAAAACCTATTCAACTTACATCAAGCCATCTCAAAAGAATCAACAAAGAGGTGGAAAAATGTTATTAAGGAAGGAAGTCAGATGTCGAAAATAAAGGAGAATCAAAGAAAAATACTACAAGAATGCAAAGAGGAACTCATGAAGCATTTAGGGATGGAGAAACTGCCAGAGACTAAGATCCCCATGGTAGGTTTTAAATACTTGGTCGAAAGGCTAGTAAGAGCTAACGCAAAAAGACAACAGCAAGTGAGCCTCCTCTGATAGGAAAAGGAGAGCATAGAGCAACAACACCGCCTAGCAATCAATGTGAATAAAAAACTACATGAGCAAACAAATACCATCTTGACCGAAGAATACACTAAGTTTAAAGAAGTCAGGCAAAACTTGGAAGACAACATCAAGCATGCAACAACTTTTAATTCAGTGGTGTGTAATTGGACGTCGTACTTTACAACTACATATAGCAAGCTCATGGCACAAAAATACATGGTTGAAAGTGTAGAAAGAATAAAAAACACCACAATTGACATAAAGATAAAGGACACCCTAACGAACTAACTGGCGAAGGAAAAAGTATTGGAAACACAATAGGAACAACAAGAGAAAGAATGGAAATGGGAAGGACATAAAGCACAGACAGAGACTGATAGTGTAGTCCATCGATTCGACTAAGTTAGAAACAAGATCTATCAGTCCATCGATTCGACCAAGTTAGAAACAAGATTCAACAAGCAGAACAACAAGTTGACCTGGACTCGACCATAGTGAAGGAGATAGAGATATCAAAAAACCTGAATCGCCTATGACAAATGAAGACACTAAGTTTGGAAGCACAACAATCAATCAGTGCATGGTGTTGTAACAGATATTGCAAATTTCTAAACTCGGCGTATTTCTCCAATTTTATGTCACAAAAAAAATAGATGGAAGCGTTGACATTTGAGCGATTACATACACCATGCGTTAAGTCATAGGGATAAATGAAGGAGACCTGAAACGGGTGCAATACACACCCAAATTTCAATTGAATGATAAGATTGAGCATCATGTAGAGATTCGAGATTTGAAAGGAGAGTCCATTGGTTTATACATTTGTCAATAAAGCATCTAAAATTCCAAGCTGCGAGGATATAATTGATCATATGTTTATAAAAGTGTCAAGGTGATCTCATAGGTGTTGATGAGAGTATCCAAATGTAGCAATGCCCGAGTTCGAATTTCAAATGCCGATACAAGTCTTCTCATTTGTTGGACAGAGCAGTTATGGAAAGTGCGTATGGTTTGCCCAATTTTTTTTGTGTTCACATGCTTGCATTAGAAATCTGTTAACCCGTTATTTCCTAAGTCGGGACTGTAAAACTGAGAATGCAACGAATAAAATGAGGAATTATACAACAAACTAGCAAGGGAGGGATATTTGTGGATGTGTCAATCTGCATAGTGAAGGATATATTAAATACATTCTCCGAATTCAAGATGGCACATGTCGTTGCATGCACGAAACACCACGAAGAGCACCAACCTTGCCATTTCGATATTTTGACCATCGTTTGAAAAATGACATGTTGCCACTTTTTTTGAAAGTCCAAAAGCCGAATTCATGGTTCCAATCATCGCGCCGACGGGTAGGGTTCCGTTTGTCAATTATAAGATTATTCGCACACAGACTTTGACTGGCATCAAATCGCACATAGCCATTGCAAATCTGGGAGCTGTTTTTCATGAAGACACTAGTTATGCTACTTGTAACGAGAAGAAGAGTCCAAGAGATTGAAGAAAAAATGAATAACTGAAGAAGCGGAACATAAAAGACTTGCATCCAAGTGTTAACACAGCCCTTGGGACGAAAGAGTCATTGGATCGGCGAGAGAGAATCCTGTCGCTGATATTGATGTTACAGCCATGGGCCTTCGAATCTTGAGACTGCATCCTCAGATGTTTTAAAAAAACTTTTAGAGATGAGAATGGGGAGTTCTTTTGCTTCTTGGTTCAAATCCAGAGAGAAGTTACAGACATATTAAAC
>WSFP011471164.1:0-17695 GCA_009831015.1 Picea engelmannii
CACCTTGAGAGTTTGGTGAGGAGTAGAGAGGTGAGAATTCAGAGGAGAGTTTAGAAAGCTAGGGCACACATGTTCATGGAGGGCACAAGGCAGGTTGGAGCCTCAGTTATTTGTGGTGAGTGTGTTTGCTAGGAGGAGGGTGCTTTTGAGGAGGAGGGCGCAAGGCTACTTGGTAGCATTTTGTGTGGAGATTTCTTGTTTTTTATTTGTGGGTTGTTGAGAGGGAAAGAAAAGGGCAGTTTTCATGCAAGGGTTATTCAATCAGCAAAGAGACAGATCAAGGGCACAAGGGTCTTCAAGCACAATCAAGGAAGGAGGGGGCGCACTCTTCTAGGGGCGCACATCCCAAGGAACCATTACAAAGATTGTGAGGAGCTTGCAAAGTATCAGGTTCCTTTGTATTTATCTTCCTTGTTGTATTACAGGATTGAAGCACACCATATATATACATTCATCTCAAACAGGTTTTCCCCGAGGGGGTTTTATACAGGGTCATGTTGACCAAAAATAACTGTGTTCATTTCATGTATGTTAGAGTTTAGAACAACATTATTTCAGCACTAAAAGATCTCTAGGTGTGTTATATAGCTTATGGTATGCATGTGCTAACATCTTGTTGTTGACATTATGGTAGCTAGGAGAGGTATTTACCTCCACATGTAAACCTGACAAGGATAGAATACTCTAGGAAGAAAGAAGAAACCCTAATGAGTTGGATAGTAACCCTAGAAGACTTATGGGCTCAAGAAGATAATTTCTATTAAGTTATTAGCCTCCAAGAGAAGAATTAAGCCAGAAATAATAATATATATTGAACAGATAGATACCCAAAATGAGAAGTCGGCCCAAGCAATTAGCCAGAATTAGTATAAATACAGGAGGCCAGTTCTCATTCTGGCAGGTAGTCTCAGAATTGCAGAGTAGCACTTGTGCGCACTGCAGTTGCCCAGTTTCTACGCAAGTTTGGAGGAGAGTTGCCATTGTAGCTGTTGCAGCTAGCAGTTATGCTTGGACTATCTCTTGGCTAGGGTTTGGACTATCTGATCAGCTCTTGTTGATGCATTTTCCTTGGGGAAAGGTGTGCTACCCTTTGTTTGGCTATCTAGCCTAGGGTTTTCTTCCGGAGTGATTCTTTGTCAAGGTTAAGGTGCTCGGAGGGTGGCTTCGGCCTATGGTTGGGTGACACAGGTATTGCCAATGGTAAGACGAGCACATCCACTTATATTCTATAAAATTATGGGCCCAAACCTCCTTCATTCAGTCTAACCGCTGGAAGGAAACATAGCCAGAAGGATATTAAGATCGTTGAAGAACTATCGCTAGGGTTTCTAGCAGGAGTAGACACCAAAGCACTGTCGCTAGGGTTACTAGCAGGTGCAGTTTTAGAAACCCTGATACTCTCGTTGAGGCACCTTAAGTGAAGGGATTGACCTAATATCCAAACAGATTAGTGTGCCCTAGCCTAGCGCATCTCTTGGTACTCTCAGCAAGCCAAGACATCAATTTTGAGTTTGTTGTCAAATCTAGGGTTTGACCAAGTCAAAGAAGCCATGACTTATTCTATGAAGTCAGAGAACAATTTAGATGGAGCCTCTAACTTCAGAGCATGGAAGAAAAGGATTGACCTCATCCTTTCTAAGAATAAAGTGTTGGATATTATGAAAGGAAAGATCATGGAACCAGAGTTTGAAGAAGGAAAAGAGAAGGAACCACAAAACGTTGCAGTTATGGAGAAGTTCAAAGACGGTGACATTAATGCCATAAGTATCATAGTGTAATCCATAAAATACCACTTGATACCCTACATCTCCCAACTTGACTCGTCAAAGAAGATGTACGATGCCCTAACAAACCTCTTCTCAATTAGAAACATTGGACAAATAATGAGTCTGAAGAATGAGCTCTGTGACATGAGGATGAATGATGTTGACAACATAACATCATACTTTGTGTGAATCTCTCAATTAAGAGATCAACTACAATCTATTGAAGAGATCATTTCAGAGAAGGAATTGGTAAACATAGTACTCAATGGTTTTCCCAAGACATGGGATGCATTTGACGCAAGCATGAACACAAGGAAGGAGTATCCTACATTTGAAGAAATTTGGACTTGTTGTGCTCAAGAAGAATCTAGGATCAGTGCAAAAGAGAAACCCTAAAGGAAGTACGATGATCAAGCCTTCACAACAAGATTCAAGAATTTCAGGAACAAAACAAAGTTTGGTTCAAGGAGGAAGCCAAATAAATAGAAAGACATTTCAGAAGTACAATGCTTCAACTGTCAAAAGTATGGTCACTACAAGAATAATTGTCCCGAGCTAAAGAAAAGGAAGGAGATACACAAAGCATCAGTTGTTGAAGAAAAGGAACCCACAAACAAGACTAAGCAGGATGAAAGAGACTTCTTCTTCTGAACGTAACAATACTCTTCTTAGTTCTTGTACATATCTTGTTTGCATAAGTCTCTGTACATATCTTGTATATCTATCTCTTGGAAGATAATGTGTTCCAAGAAGAACTATATCTATGGAAGAACAACAAGATAAGGATTTCTATCACTATACAAGAAAAGATGAAATATATCAAATAAATCTTGTGGAAGCTATTACAAGATAAGCCGAAATAAGAATCAATCTTGAAGAAACCTAGAAGAAAGAAGTCAGCAATCAAGAGAAAATTGGAGAAATACTTATGACTCTTTGCAGAAGACAATAAGGATGAGATGAAAACGTGAACTCTCCTAGATGGAGGGAGCTGATTATACATCACCATAAAGAAGAGCATGTATTCATACATGAAGAAAGGATTAGGAGGGAGCTAATCCTACAATCCATTGAAGATGATGAAGTATATATCCATGGTAGCAAACAAGAAAAGAAGTGCGTGTTCAGTTCGAAATTAGAAGAAGTCTTCTTCGAAGAGAAGCCTTAAAGTATCCCTGATTGTTCATTCACAACCATGATCCTATTATGAAAGGAAAAAGTGGAATATTTAGGGAATGGAATCTATAAGAAACTCCATGGACCCAAGAGATAAAGAAAAACATGAAGAAGAACATGAAGATTCCAAGAAAGAAAGAGAAGCCAGAACAACCAGTCATTGTATCGAGAATCATAGGATTACCAACCTAATATGAACTCACTAAAAGCAATCAAGCAGAGGAACTGAAAGTCGTGATGAAGAACAATGTACATAAGACTTATGAATGAAAGCATTGCAAGATCCAAAACTAGAGGTTCTTCCAGATGGAGGGAGAATACTATGATTGCTCGTTTCGGTAAACCAAACATACCTATACATGAGTCATTATATCATCCATGGGTTGGAGTGTTAGATCAAGATGAATGGAAAGACCATTCTCCAAAGCAATTGAACAAAGAACATATGAAGAGAAACCTAAAGACTTTGTGGCATACCAAAAAGAGACCCTTGTATATAGAAGGAAGTAGATAACTTGGTGGAGAACTTCCAATGAACAACAAAAGCATGTTGAAGATTATCTATAACAGAGATATTGTATCAAGATGATTATCAGTAGATCAGATCTCATGATGACAGAAGAAGTGCCAAATGGATATGTTCCAGTTTTCCAACAATGATATACTCTATTGATCTGAGCTACATGAAGCCTTAAGAGAAAACCAGTGTTCCAGAACGAAGTACATTTGAAATCAAGCATTACATTATCCGTGATGAAGTCCAGAAAGGAGAAAGTGATTCTCCAATACATATCTCCACAGATGAGCAGATAAACGGACATCTTGGTAAAGCTTCTATCCAATATGAAAGAGTTTGTGTACTCAAGCTGGAGCTCATGGAGATGACTTCCTATTGAAAAAGGAAGAGATGACTCCTAGGTTGGGAGGGAGCACTGATATGTATTGATTTATGGACAGTCATTTTTTAGTTTGAAAAATGGTCCAGGATGAGGAGTTTCCTTTCTAGTTCAGAAAATGGATTGAGATTTCTGATGGACAACAATTTCCCATTGTGGTTAGCATGGGAAATGGTATAGATTGCTGATGTATCATAAACAATGACTTTCCATTATGGTTTACATGGGGAGTGGTCTAGGGCAATCTCTCTTCTTGAGGGTTACTCAAGAAGACTGAACCGCCTCATCGGACGACGATTTCTCATTATGGTTAACATGAGGAATGGTCCATTTTGGAGGTTGATACAAGACAGTCTTTTCCTCTTGTGGTTAACAAGGGAAATGGTCCAGAAAGTCATTCCTTAGGGTTTATACATTCTCTCCAGGGTGCACTTTGATTAGTGTAGGAGGAATGGCCTAGGGTGGGGAATGGTCCAGGCTCATCATTCAGGGATAGGCATTCCTTATGGTTTATACATTCTCTCCAGGGTGCACTTTGATTAGTGTAGAAAGAATGGCCCAGGGTGGGGAATGGTCCAGGTTTAGAAGACATGACAATTATTCTTCCTTGCTTGAGAATAATAGTCCAGATATCTCATTGTTTTACTCTGAGGGACAATATTCTTTCAGATCTCACAAATGTGAGTGAAATATTGGCCCAGATGATTCAATTTATATCATAACATTGTTTATGTGGAAGTTGATATCAGATCATTGTTATGAAGACTGTATGATAGTAGATGTATAATACTATGGTGGATGTGTTCCACTGTTCGTGATGATACGTTGCTGATAAAGTACTTGTGTGTTACTTGGTGTGGTAGTGTACCACTAGATTGTAGTTATGTACTACTATGGATAGACACACTTGTGTTCTATTTTGTTTCGATTTCCTTGAAGACTATCATCAGTATTGTAAATGATAATCAGTTAGACGGATAATCAAGGGACAGATATTTCCTAGATGGAAAATGGTTCAGAGCATTTACTCTTCTAGATTAGAAGAATGGCTCTTGTATCACCTTGTGGAGTGAGCATCATGTCTGATTGCTTAGATAGAGTATGGTTTCGAGAGATGATGCAACTAATGAAACTGATGATGATGATGGTGCTCATGATTTAGTCATGATGTTGATTCTACCGGGTGAATGGTATGTTTTTGTGCTCAAGACCATTACCTGTAATACCTCCCTAGCTAGGAGGGAGTGTTGATATTATGGTAGTTGTGGGAGGTATTTACCTCCATGTGTAAACCTGACAAGGATAGAATACTTTGGGAAAAAAGAAGAAACCCAAATGACTTGGCTAATAACCCTAGAATAATTGTCGGCTCAAGAAGATAATTTATATTAGGTTATTAGCCTCCAAGAGAAGAAGTCGGCTATAAATAATAATATATACTGAATAGACAGATACCCAGAATGAGAATTCGGCCCAGGCAGTTAGCCAGAATTAGTATAAATACAGGAGGCTAGTTCTCATTCTGGCAGGCAGTCTTAGAATTGCAGAGCAGCACTTGTGCGCACTGTAGTTGCCTTGTTTCTGCGCAGGTTTTGAGGAGAGCTTCCATTGCAGCTGTTGTAGCTAGCAGTTACACTTGGACTATCTCTTGGCTATGGTTTGGACTATATGATCAGTTCTTGTTGATGCTCTATCCTTGGGGAAAAGTGTGCTACCCTTTGTTTGGCTATCTAGCCTAGGGTTTTCTTCCGGAGTGATTCTCTGTCAAGGTTAAGGTGCTCGGAGGGTGGCTTCATCCTATGGTCGGGTGACAAGGGTATTGTCAATGGTAAAATGAGCACATCCACTTATATTTTAACACTTGTGACAAAAATACATGCTAGAGCACCCATTTGGCCTATGTAACCATAACAAATAAGCAAAGAAGTTATTGAACAGTTTGTTGTCCTAAAACAACAAAAAACCATTGTTAAACAATTGAAACTTAGTGCCAAATTGAGGTCAAAGACAGACCTAATTGGCAGCTTGATAGGACCTGGAAAATCTTCATGGTATCAGAGATTGGTGGCTGATTTTTGCTGAGTTTTGGATAGGATTCTTTTAGACACCTTTTGGGCAGATTTTGTGGACAACCATTGACAGAGTTTAGTAGCAATTAGTCAGAAAATTTTTGTGGAGGGTTGTAGAGAAATTGGTGGAATTTTTTGTCAGTCTCTTTTCACACCTACATGTTAGGAGTGAGGCTGATTTTTCATGACCTCTTTTCACACCTATATTGCTAGGAGTGAGGTCAGTGTTCATTTGCCTCTTTTCACACCTGTGTTGACAGGAGTGAGGCAATGTTCCTTTACATTTACAACATCATTTTGAGTGTAGAGGGAAATGATGTCAGCATCTCAAATGCGTGTGGAGGATAGGCTAGCTGGAGCTAGCAACTAGTCGCCTTGGAAGGCCGGGATTATCTTTGTCTTAGAGAACCTCGAGCTATGGGATATACTTGAGGCAGTTGTTCTTGTTTTCCTTGATACTGCTCCAATCTTGTTAGCAGAGTTCAGGAAGAGGAACAACAAGGCAAAGAGGATGATATGCGATGTAGTGTGGGATCACATCATTCCCCACTTGACTGCGAAATCTTGGGCATTTGAGATGTGGGAATCTCTATGCAACCTTTATGAGAGCTCTAACGAGAACTAGAAGATGGTTCTCCATGATCGACTCTAGGGAATTCGCATGCTCCAGGATGAGTCGGTCACTTCTTTCCTTATCCAATACACCCAGATTAGAGACGATCTTGGAGTCATTAGAGAGGTGGTGGACCCAGATTCTATGGTGAGGACAACCTTAAACAACTTCACCAAACCATGGGGTCCATTCGTTTGTGGCATTGTTTCCTGGGAGGTCATGCCCACATGGGAGAGGATGTGGGATGATTTCATTTAGGATGAGACTAGACTTGTAGCAGAGGCTTATGAACAATAGTAGATAGTGCAAGGTGATGAGGATCTTTCTCTTTGGACAAAGGGAAAGAAGAAGACCGGACAGGGAGGTCAGCAGGGTCCCAAGTTTGGGGCCCCACCATAGGGAGGAGAGAGCAACAGTGGGCCGAAGAGAGACATGAGAACAGTGAGACGCTTTGCTTGTAGGGAGATGGGTCACTATGCAGGATAGCGTCCTAAGAAGAGGAAGAAGACACAGGATGTTTCAGCAGGGACAACAGAGGAACTTGAGTTCGATGAACAGTTTGCGAGAGAGTGTGCATTCATGACTACTTTTTTTGTTGTTGCACCATCCAGCATCAAGTGAGGAGACAGATTTAAGGAGGACCTACTAACTCATAGTAGTGATTCAAAGGGAGCTCAGACTCAGTTTTCTTGGACACCATCATCAGGGGTGACTGGTCCATCTGGGACAACTTCAGTTTTAGAGTTGTCAAGACAGAGGGTTGGTACAAAGGATTTAGAGGATCATAGATTGATGAGGAGGAGCGGCAGGTCACCATGGAGGCTTGAGCCTCACTTGGCTATAGAGACAAGCAGATCAGGTTTTGGATCCACTTCAAGTGGAAGCTACTTGGTGAGAGGCCAAGTTGAGGATCTTGGTGAGATGTCGAGATCCAAGTGCTCTTGGTGAGATACCAAGAGGGGGAAACTCTTGGTGAGATTCCAAGAGAGTGACTCTTGGTGAGATGCCAAGAGTAGTGATCGTTGATGAGATGCTAGGAGGTAGAAATCCTTGGCGAGAGACCAAGGTGGAGATCTTTGGTTTGATACCAAGATCTAGGTGATCTTGGATAGGTGGAGATACTCTTCCATCTATGGATCACGTAGATTGAGCAGATCTGTTTCAGAATACTTTCATTGATCAGGGTACAACCATACTCACAAAGTATTTTCCAGTAGGCAACCATATTCATTGCAGGGATGAGATTGGTGGTGAAGGGAAATTTCCTCGGTAAGAGGGAGTGTTGAGATTTGGGTACCTTGGAAGGTGATCCCCTTGTGTTTGTGAGATTCTAAACACATGTGGGAAGTACTTTGTACTTTGTACTATGTACTTTATGTCTAATTTCACTTTGACTTAGGATATTTAAGTCAAAAGTGAAATTTGGTCATTTTAGCCTAAAATGACAATTAATTCACTTTGTGGGTGAATTAAGAGACATAAAGAGAAACTATGGAAACTTAATTAAAGTGGGTTTTGAATTGAGATTTACTTGAGATAATCTCAACCATTGACTTAGGG
Organism: Picea engelmannii; assembly: GCA_009831015.1. NCBI lineage: Eukaryota > Viridiplantae > Streptophyta > Pinopsida > Pinales > Pinaceae > Picea > Picea engelmannii. The sequence goes on from WSFP011471164.1 coordinate 8,081, forward strand.
TGAGATGAGATGATCTAATCCACCCATTTATTAGGTTTCTTCATGCATCCTTAATGAGGGTGCATAGGGAAAATGAGAGCTTAATTGTTCACCTTGAGAATTTGGTGAGGAGTAGAGAGGTGAGAATTCATAGGAGAGTTCAACAAGCTAGGCTGCACATTTTCATGGAGGGTGCAAGGCAATTTGGAGTCTCAGTTATTTGTGGTGAGTGTGTTTTCTAGGAGGAGGGCGCAAGGCTACCTAGTAGCACTTTGTGTGAAGTTTTCTTGTTTCTAATTTGTGGGTTGTTGAGAGGGAAAGCAAAGGGAAGTTTGCATGCAAGGGTTCTTCAATCAACAAAGAGACATAGAAAGGGTGCAAGGGTCTTCAGGCATAGTCAAGGAAGGAGGGGGCACACTCTTCTAGGGGTGCACATCCCAAGGAAGCATTGAAAATCTTGTCAGGAGCTTGCAAAGTATCAGGTTCCTTTGTATTTATCTTCCTTATTGTATTACATGCTTGAAGCATGCCATATATATATATATATTCATCTCAAACTGGTTTTCCCCAGGGGGGTTTTATCCAAGGTCATGTTGACCAAAAATACTTGTGCTCATTTCATGTATGTTAGAGTTTAGAACAACATTATTTCAACACTAAAAGATCTCTAGGTGTGTTATATAGCTTATCGTATGCATGTGCTAACATCTTGTGACAAAACTACATGCTAGAGCACCCATTTGGCCTATGTAACTGTAACAAATCAGTGAACAATTTACTGAACAATTTGTTTTCCTAAAACAATAGAAAACCATTATTTGACAGTTGAAACTTAGAGCCAACTCGAGGTCAAAGAAAAACCCAATTGGCATCTTGATAAGACCTGGAAAATCTTCACTACATTAGTCCTTTCATATGGAGTGTTGTGCTTAATGTACTAGGCATGTGAATGAAGGCAGAAAACAAGGAAACAAACAAATATATTGCAAGAAACATAGTTATACAGTTAAACTCAAGTTCTATTATTGACTGCTTGGAATACAAAAGACTATAAAATGCAAAGCACATAAGCTAGCTAGAATGGTGGTAGCTTATGTTTGAAGACTTTGCAGAGAGAAATGTGTTGACTAGGCTCATTCACAAGAAGTCGATTACAAAGAGGCTAAAACGACCTTTTAACATAAAGCATCCATGAGAAAACCCTAACCCCAAAAGATGAAACACCAAAAAGTTTGTGGGCCCCAATGTGGTTAGTTGATACATCAACTTCCCAGGGGCACAATGTTTGCATATGATCTTCGTTTGAGGCACTCAGTAACCCGTTGGAAAGGTCTATCCAAGAGTACACATTCCTCATAGCCTATCATTTTCCTTCGGCTACATGCTAGGTGTTGTTGCGCTAAAAAATCATTGTTTAGGGCCTCAAAACAACCTCGGAAGTTTGGGACCCAAAAAATGTTAGAAAAACTACGATGGACCCATTCTGAATTAGTGGAATAAGTGGGTGGCCACTAGTATCCACCTAGAACAATCATCCCCCCTTAGGAAGAAATGGTCCCCATTTCGTCAAGTTCCTCCATTATATGGGAAACTTCTATTGAATCTGACTCATGGTGAACCACTTGCCCTAGCAAAGAAGCTGCCTTTCTTTGATGAATTGATAGAGTTGGATGTTCTACTAGCGGGTGCCTTTCATCTTGGTGTCCATGATTTGATCAACTATTTCATGTTCAATGCAGTCGGGATTGATATTTGTAGGGGCCAAGTTCTTGGCCACATCTGGAGTTTCTAGGAGAGGTGGAAAATATGGTCAAAGTAGTTCCACATTAAATACGGGGTGAAGGCCAAGGAGAGGGGGAATACTTATTTCAAAATAATTCTCACCCATAGCCTTGCTGATGGTGTAAGGACTGTATCGGAGTGGGTGGAGCTTCTATTGGGGTCCTATGAGGTTCTCTTTCTACAATTTCAACCATACCTTATCTCCCACCTGAAACTTGTGTGGCACCCGATGTTGATCGTGGTGTTGCTTGTACTTGGTCTTATCTTTCTGCAAAATATCATAAACTTGTTGTTGGATGTGCTAGATTCATTCAACAAATTTGGCTACTCGATCAACCTCGGTTTGAGCATGGGAAGACTCTTCCTGTGCAAATGCAATGAGCAAAGCTATGTCAATGGGGGCCAATGGCTAGAACCCCAAGCACAACTGGAAAGGGTTGTGGCCAATAAAGTTGTGGAGGGATCTATTGTAGCTATGTTGAACATAAGGAAGGATCTCGTCCCATGTGCGTGGACATTTGGAATTGTACATCCTCAAGATATGAACAATCATCATGTTGACTACCTCTATTTTTCCATCAGTATGTGGGTGGAAGGCAGTCGATTGGGTCAACTGGGCGTACATCATTGACCATAGGCTGGCTTATAAAGTACTCATGGACTTATTGTCTCGATCGGAAATAATTCTCTATGGGATCCCAAAATGAACCCAAAGACATTCAAAGAAGAGCTTAGTCATGGCCTCGATTGTGATACTCTTCTTGCAGGGTGCCAAAACTGCCATCTTAGAGAATCTATCAACAACCATGAAGACTCGGTCATTACCATGCTTGGTTGAAGGTACACTGGACATGTAATCCATGGAGACGGACTCCTGAGGCCTATCAGGAGTAGGAAGAGAGGTGTATAGCTCTTGTTTCTTGATGGCAAGTTTGGAAATGGTGCAGGCGATGTGGGATTTGATATACTTTTGGACATCTTGTGGAAGCTTTAGCCAATAAAAATGTGTTTGTAGTACTACCATGGTTTTTTCCATGCCAAAGTGTCCTGCCACCTGACTGTAATGAGCTTTCCAAATCAACTTTGCACACTCGCTTGAAGGAACAAAGAGATGGCTTAGATGGCATAACAGTCCATCCTGGAGATGAAAGTATGGAACTGATTTTCCTGCGCTCAATGTCTAATAGGTAGCAACAAATTCAGATTCATTGTTGTATAATTGTGGCTACTTAGATCTCTCATGCCCATAGGAGTTAATAATTGTGGTTAGTGCCACAACCTATGGTTGGCTAAGGCAATCTGCAACATGGTTGGTGTTTCCCTTCTTGTACTTGATGTTCAAGTGGAATTTTTGCAGGTACGTGGACCACTTCCGACGACTGTCATTCTGTAAATTTTCTTGTATCTCCATGAATTACAGAGGTCTGTGATCAGTGTGGATGATCGTTTCCTTTCCCAGAATGTAATGCTTCCACTGGAAACATGCTTGCACGATGGAGTACATCTCTTTGTCGTACGTGGGGTATCTGTGAACAACATCAGATAGTGTTTCACTATGATAGGCCATCGGATGCCCATGTTGAGTGAAGACTGCACCAATAACATAATCTAGAGCATCTCTCTCAATCTCAAATGGCTATTGTAGGTATGACAGAATGAGGACTGGTGTTGAGCAAAGGAGAAATTTCAAATCCTCGAATTCTTTCTGTTGTGACTCAGCCCAAACAAACTTGGCCTTGGCTCCAACTTTGGTCACTTGGCTTAGGGCCTGTTATCCCCTAGCCTAGGGATAACTAAGGAGATTATTTCTTGAGGACCACATGGAGTATCGAGAGCCATATTCACTTGACCCTGGCCCTGGAGGTCCCATCTTTCTTCTTCAATGCCTCCACCTTGTCAATATTAGCAACATCCATCCCATCGGCTTGGTCCTTCAACAATAGTGGGTCTTGCTCCATGAGGTAATGAGTTTGCGTATCATGGTATGTGTCACTCTGATTCTCAAAACATTTGAATATGTGCATTTAATTCCTTTTACTTCTGACGTGTGCTTGGACCTTATGTCTTTCCACTTGTCCACATCTAGGGGGAATGACAAGATTCCCTAACAAGTTGGTTCCCATAGGCTTTGAGTTGCCACTAGGTGGGTTTATGAAAGGTCATCATCCGTTCCCACCATACTTACCACTTTTCATATTGTTTCCTCTCATCTATCCCCTACATTGGTTCGGGCATTGGGTTTGCCAAGCTAGTAAAGGGTTGTACCTTACCTTGTGGGAAGAAGGGGCTAAAGGCCCAGAGGGTAAAAGTAGCTAGAAAAAGATAAAATCCAAAAGAACAAAACCTTTAGATGCTTCGCCCAGGGATCCCTAAGAAAGCAATAAAAGGCTTCTCAGCAAGAAATAGAGGGACCCATAAAATAATAAAATCAGGACCTAGTTGGAGGATAGGGGGTCTCATCACGAGACAACCTATTAGGTCCATGGGCATGTAGCGGTATGACACTGACATTCAGTTGGTCACCACGCCAGGGTAGTGGCTCTTGGTGGCATAGCCAAGATAAAGGGGGTCTCATCACGAGCTAGCCTTATCATCTTCATGAAATACTTATGGGTAACATTGTCACCACTGGTCACCACACTAGGGCAATGTCCCCTAACTAGTCTCTTGAGAGAAAAATCAATAATATAAAAAGACAAAAGGCATTGAATGGGATTGGAAACATTTTCATCCATGACAAGGTGCAACTCACCCTCTTTAGAGGCACCCAAAGGTAAGCCACACATTCCCCTGTCATCACTGCTCGCATTGCTCAAAAATCCCTACACCACCTCATCCACTTACATGGCCTGGATTTGTCTTCACCTGGAAACATCTCATGTCCAATGAGAATTAGCCCAATAGGACCTCTTGACGTCCTCTCCAATCCTGGCCTGTAGAATAACATAACATCTTTGAGAACTTGTCTGGGAAAGGGGGGTTTTATTCACATGTTTAAATAACTTGATTATTGGATTTGATTGACATTTCTATGATCCCTGTGACCTATGAGCCTGTGGAGGGCGTACTTCTTGTTGTTGCAGGGCCACACCTGACAGACAAGTACACATGGGGAGATGATTAGTTCATAACTCCATAGGGGTAAAAGACTAGAATATGGATGTTAAGACCCCAACTAGGGGAAGAGATAGGACAGAGGCTTGCACCAAAGAGAGAGGAGGATGTTCCACTAGATACGGTCTGATAGGCCTTGATCCGGATTATTTTCGGCACAAAATGAGAGCGGAGATAAAATAAAGAAATGCACAGAGATATCGGGAATATCCAATAATATAAGAGAAATATATCAGAGATAAAACCATAAACACAGAAATACAATAATACATGATTTCTATTAATGAAATAAATGTACAGAGACTATAAAAATACAGAGTGAAAGACTCGCTAGAATGATGGCAGCTTATCTCTAAGAAGAGATGTGACCGTTGCGCTCATTCGCAAGAAGATGATTACAATGAGGCTTTGAAGGAATTTTTACAATAGAAAGGAATTCCAAAAACCCTAGACATCCAAAAACCTAACCTTAGGAGATGAAGCACCAAAATTCATGTGGGCCCTATTTGGGTAAGTTAGTACATCAACTTCTCGAGGTCGTAACTTTTGCATACGATCTCTGTTTTAGGTGCATGATAGCCCGTTGGAAAGGTATTGTCATGGAGATTCATATTAGGCACAATATAAAAGGATATTCCATATTTAAAACCCATTTTCCCCAAAAAAAATCGTTTAGGGCCTCAAAATGGTCCCAGAAGTTAAAAAATGCTAAAAATAGTAAATTACCAAAATTGCCAAAAAATTGTTTTGAGCTAGTTGGAAAAGGTGGGTGGCCATTGATATCTACATGGATCAGGCTTGGACCTAAGGGGGGTATATTCCTCCTAATATGATATTAGCCTTGAAAGGCCCATGACGTCACCTTTGTGACCCTTGACGTCACCAACATTTGATGGACACTTTGGAGGTAGTTATATGCCAAGTGGCACATGTGGCTTGGTTCAGAGGCCTTGTGAGGCCTAACGTTTTTCTCCTACAGGTCAACGTTTCACTAGAGAGGCCTAATGTCACCCTAAAGGGGCATGATGTCACCTATTCTGCTTGATTTAGGGTTTAAATTGTCATTTTTATGTAAAAACTGGATATTACATGTAAACTGGCCATGTCATCCTTTTTGACTTAATTCTGGTAATTGTAACTGTATAAATAAGGGATTTCCCTTTGAATTATTTCATCATCTTTCACTCAAACTTAAGTGAGGTCTGAAATTTGCGCCCTAATTAGGATTACTTGGCTGAAATTTAGTGTGCAATTCTTGAAGGAGGCTATTTTTGTAGTTTTTTGGCATTTTTCTTGGTGGAAGTGTTCAACTAGGCAATTTGCTAGATGATTCGTGGTGAATATAAGTAATTTTTTGCAATTCTTCTTCATTGAATGGTTATGGTTGTATTTATCTTGCATTTATTTTGAGATTATGAAATTGCTAGCTTAAATCCCTAGGAGGCTAAAGCACATGTTATTGTTCTTTCCTTAATAACTTTCACCTAGTGGATTATGCTAGAAAATTGATTTTCTTGAAGCTTTTTTCTAAGGGCCTTTCCATTGCAACAACCTAGCACCTTTTCTTCATCTAGTCGTCATCTACTTCATCCTTGAGCTAAAGAAGGAGGAAAACTACTATGGCCTAGGGTTACCTACTTCCTAGTAGCCATTTCCCCCTAGGGTTCGGTGATTGAAGCCTTGGGCTACCAACACTTCAGTTATTGACCCTCTTGTCTCTAGATCTCTTATTATCATTTGTTCCTTCAAGATTTTTTGTTGCCTAAAAAGACTCCATTTACCCTAAAAGCATTGGTCTAAGCCTTACAATTGAGTGATTGACAAAAACTACTATCAAAACCTTTACCTTAAGCTCTCTACTAACTACTCATAACCTTAGAATAGTCTAACATACTAACCTATTTGATGTTGTTACTAAAGTAAGCTACAACCATCTATTGTATCATTGAAAACACCTAAAATCAATTGTAAAGTTGATTTATACACTGCCTAATTTGCTTATGACAAATGCTATTACTTTTCTATTATTGAGTGATTATTCTTGGTCATTGTGAAGCCATTTTAAGGCATTTATTGTGAAGCTATTATCTTATAAACATTGTTGTTATAAAAATATGCGTGCTTCATCATATATCAACTATTTCTTTTATTGATAAAGTCCATGGTTTTATGAAGTACTAACAACAAGTTGTTCTTGCAAAGATATCTTTTCTTGTTGCTTTGTTCTTGGCAGGTACATGTAAATACTTCATTTACTTCATTGGTTAAAACCCTGGGACTTTTTGATCAGTGTGACTTGAGAGAGGGGATACTTTCTGATTGGTAAATGTAGAAGTAAAATGGAGAACAAATCAATTAGTTTTAATCATAAATATAAGAATTAGTGACACTCTAATAAATGTGTTTATTATAACACTTTTAGTTTTTTGGATTTTAAACTTCCATTTTTTCCCCGTATTTTAAACATTCAATTTCATGTTTTTTAGGAGCATTTTAAGACTAACATGTTGCATGAATATCAAAGCATATTAAAATACCATTCAAACCTAGACATCATTGTATTGTATTTGTAACATTTTTACTAATTGTATTTGTAGCATTTTTACTAATTGTATTTGTAGCATTTTTACTATCCCATTTTATAAGTCCCTCATCAATGCATGTACACCTTCTCTCACTAAGAGACACAAAGAACTTAGTGTCCCTAAGAGTGCCTTATTTATAGGTCACTCTTCAATGCATATACACCTTCTCTCACTAAGAGACACCAAGCACTTAGTGTCCCTAAGAGTGCCTTATAGTAGATTCTATATTTTCTCATAGTTACAAATTTTGGAAGCATTTTCAATAGAAAATCTAGTGTCAATAAAGATAAAAGTTAGCTCTGGTTTAAGCAATCAACAAACAATTATGAAGAAAGAGTAATGAAAACACCATAATTTAATTTAAGATTTTACATTCCATGGTGATAGACATCTCTCTATGATTAATCTTTATGATTAAGAGTTAATTTTGGAAAACAACTTTATGGAAACCACCTTGTTATTGATAACTTTATTTTAATAAAGTAAAGTAAATGTTTTGTTTGCAAATGTAGTGAGTGAAAATTTATTATTTGAAGATATATTTCAATTAATACGAGTTAACATTATTAGTAATTTGAAAATCTAGTAGTTAACATTATTAGCATTCTCAAAAGGTAGGGACCAAGTTGTTTTGCATCTCTCTTGTTAATCTTTATTGTTTGAAGATTATCTCCTTGATCATCCTCACTATGATATGACATTATTCCATCTTAAGTATTCACAAAAAGAATCCCTTAATTTAAATCAAGACTAAAGGTAGTGAGCACTATAATAACAAAACCAGAAAACACAGCCTCACCCTTAATTATAGTGCATCCAATGAGAAGCTTCTTCTATGCACTTTCATGTAACCTCACCTGTGTAACTTTCTTGCAACCTCAACATGTATAACATGAAATCGGAGTTCACACTATGGGTTTCTAGGGTTCATTCTTCTTAGGTTCTCCTATCCAATTATTCTTTAGTGGCCAAGAAGCAAAGAGTTTATGTAATTCCTTTACTTTCGGATTTCCTCTAGGTATCATCAGTTCACGATGTTTGATAAGGTGTAAGCTTGAGTAGTGTGGATGGATGGAACTATAAATTATATTCACCTCCTTCTCTATTAAATGAGATCGTAACATCTTTGATGAATTGACCACGTGCATTGAGGATTTGTATATAATTTTTTGAAAGACTTAATAGTATTAGAGTATCAAACACATGATGTAATGATCCCAAGCCATTATGCAAGGATCATCACGGTTTTGGTGTCTTTTTAAACTTTTTATGGTTGTAGTATTTCGTCAAACACTTTGTTGGTCTACTTGTTTATGTTGGCAAATTCAGTGGATAGAATGCAGTGATGATTGTTGTCATTAATGGCAACAGTAGAGACAGTAGGATAAGAAGGATAAAATCTCAGGAGGAATAGACTTGAAGAAAATACGCACAGCAAGAGCTTAAAGAGGAAAAAGGAAGAAGAGTCAGTGATCGTTGGATCCCATCCAAATTTCCCGAAAGAACCAGGACCGTCAGATCAGACAGAAGCTGCGAGGGAGATATCCCATCGGGAAAATCCAAGGTGAAATCCCGATTGAATCTGGACCGTCAAATCCAGAAAGGATCAGGACCGTTGATCACAGCCCTGTAAGGATCGGGGTTCGGGACTTTGAAATGTCCAAATCACTTGTCAACGAAAACCCCGAAATCGCGAAACGCGATATTACGATTTGATCACAGCCATTAAAAACAAGCAGAGATCTGGACCGTTTATTCGTGTGGATGCGTGGCAGCCTGGAGGCTCCATCGGAGAATCGGCGATTACGAGTTCAAAGTGCAAAGAACACTTATCATTGAAAACCCCAAAATCGCGATATGCGATTTCGCGATTTGATCGCAACCGTTAATCAAGCAGGGATCTGGACCGTTCATCTGTATGGACATGTGGCAGCCAGGAGACCTCATCGGAAATTCGGGGATCGGGACTTCACAATGAAAAGTTCACATTACAACGAAAATCCCGATTTCGTGATATGCGAAATCCCGACGGAATCTGAACCGTCAGATCAACATGCGATCTAGACCGTCGATCTAATTCACGTCAGCAGTCCACGTCAGCTAGGGACACGTGGCACAATCAGAGGATGACAGGTGTCAGGCATATCTAACACTT
>WSFP011471165.1:0-17695 GCA_009831015.1 Picea engelmannii
ATGGAGGATTACCTCTCTTGGAGGATCTGACCGACTGGTTGTTAATCCCGCGAGGGCCCTTATAACTAATTATGTTTCCTATGATCTTTAGCAGAGGTGTCTCATGCCCCTCTTGGGCGAGGCATACTTACTTTAGAGAGGGAGGTCCCTTTAAACCACTTTATCCTGTTTTTGTGCATATTGGTCATTTGATTATTTTTGGTGTTCTCTTTGATTACTAGTTGGCCTTAGGATTTGTTTTCTATATCTCGATTCTTGAGTCATCGTGGAGCCAGACCAGCTTCCCCATAGGTCTCATTGATTGTTATATTTTCCACCTCATTTTGAGTCTTTTCCTTCTAAAAGACGTAGAGTTATAAAACATGGTACACACACCTTCACTTATTAGACTTGTGATCATACAAAGATGAGTAATGAACCAAGTCATCAAGATAATGGGAGCCCTTCGACTCCCACACCTACTATAGTTAATGGTACCCCTTCAACACTTTCAACCACAATGGTTGTAGTGCCGAAGGCACCTATCATCATCGTTTCCCTTCCTATAGTGAATACTCAACCTATAGCCACGAACCATTTTGGGTCTCTTGGTCAATCACCGAGATATAATGTTCAGTCCATCCCTATGGCCTCTAGTCCTTTTTCCTATGGTATGCTGAATTTTACATCGTAGTTCTAAAACTCCATCCCAATGACTAGAACTAATGTTAGCATTGGACTTGGGGGAACAAATCCTCCTTATAATCCATTCTCATTTGGTGTCACTCAAGTCCCTCAAATAACTCCTACTGTTGGAGGAATTCCTCCTTTTAACCCCGAGTCTAATTCTATTTCTTCTGGATGGAGTAACCAACCTGGAGGACAAGTTACTACTCATGATTCATCCTTTATACCCACCTCCTATGTGTCAATTCTGACCAACATGTTTGGCACGAAAAATCCAACTTTATCCTTCAGATTCACACCCGGAGGAGGTCAGTTTCACACCTTGGGAAACCCCCAACCCGAGTCCACTCCAACTGGGGGCATTTTTTATAACCCTCACTAGAACATTCCTACTGGAATGGTTCCCAGCCAACCCCTTATGAATTATCCTGGAGGAGGGTCTTACAATCTCGGACAAGGCCACGGTTCTTACCAGAACCCTGGATGGGCTGCGATTCCCTAACCACAATCTTTCTAGGGAGCTTGGGGCCAGATGTTGCAACCTTATCTCCCTTTTCTTTCCATGCTCAAATTTCCAGATTTCTCTAATTGAATTAATGACACTGTGCGTCATGATCCATCATGGCCCTCCCTCCCCACTAAGCTTCCTTCAGATATTCCAAAATTCGAGGGAAGGACTAGTAAGGATCCCGGTGATCACGTCACCACCTTTCACCTATGATGCTCTTCAAATTCCCTTAATGACAATTCTATTTGGTTAATATTATTTCACCGCATCCTCATAGGGGTTGTTGCAAAATGGTATATCGAGCTACCTAGGGGGCGTACGAAACTTTCAATCAATTAGTTTTAGTCTTCATCAATCACTTCCAATTGTCGTTTCGTTATGATGTTAGCATCGAAATTTTGTCGACATTTCATCAGGATAGGGCCACTCATATCTTGGATCACATACATGAGTGACATAGACAAAAGAGGTTGATAAAGGCCTATATACCCCCATAATTCTTGCTAGAGTGGTTCCTTAAATCCCTCCTGCCTTATATTTTGAAGGATGTTTCTACATTCGGGGTTACTTCTGAGGAAGAAGTGATTTTTAAAGCATAGAAATTAGATCTTATATATTCTCAGTCTGGGATGCTATATGATATTATTCCTAATGCATCGAGGTCAATCTATGACCCTAGAAAAAATCCCGGGCCGCATGTCAATGGCATTGTAGGTTTCGTCAATGTGAAATCCATAGAGGCGGTGACAAGCCATTTGAAATATTTTTATCTAAACCAATCTACAGGAGGGACAACTTTGTATGTGTACTCTAATACCACTCAATCGGTGGATGTACACTTTGTGCAGATGTCGACTAGCCTGAATGGTAGCCAACAACAGGGAGGGGGTAATAAGAAAGGACTTAATAATAATCGTAGGGGTGGGAAGAATAATATTAAACCCAAGGACAATGTTAATAATGAGAAGATAAATAATAATGTCGATGAGGGAAAGAAAGAAAGGTGGAAGGTGAACTTTCCCTGTAATCTTTGTACAGCCGATCACCTTACCCATTTATGCCCCAAACTTGCGAAAGTTGTGAGGATTTTATCTCTGTCGCTTGTCATGCTGACGAATCCTTTTCCACATAACCAACACATGGCCTTGAGCTCCTTGAATGAATAAAATGTGGAGAGTGGGAGTCAAAAACCACTGAAACAAGACAGTGACCGTTTATGCATCAATATGGTCAAATCTGAGGTTAATGTAGCCACTTGATCTCATGATTACAATTATCCACAAACTGTACATGGTATAGAGTCTCCTCCTCCTCTGGAGACACCCCTACAGATCAAAAAACTAGAGCCACTGCCTCATATTCTGAAAGGAGTACTCAAGCACTCTACCCACAATCCTAATGCTAGAGCCACCTAGAATTACTCTATTCTTGAGGACCTGGGTCAAACCCCTTGTGCGATGTCGGCTCTGGAGGTACTCTAGACGTGTCCTTCATAGAGGAATACCTTGCTATATGTGTTAGGAGCTCTATATCCTTATGGCTCAAAAGTTATCAAGTTTTATGTGACAGATGTGAAGCCTCACTTTCCTTACCATGTGGCATTCCAAATCCACATGGTTTACTCAAAATATACCATCAAACGTATTGTTTTGTATGAGGGCACTGCAACATCTGTGATGTTCATGGTATGTTGGAAAGCTCTCGAATATCTGACTCTTTCTCAATCTCCAGCCATGTTGACTACTTTTGACGGTCATTCCGTCCGCCCTCACGATATTATTCATGCCTTTACAGTCAGGTTAGGTGGGAAGATGGTAGAGGTGGATGTCAAAGTGGTTGATGTGCCCCTCGATTATAACTTGTTACTAGGGTGCAATTGGACTTATGTTATGAGAGCAATCGTATCATCTGTATTCCATACTTTTTGTTTTCCTCACAATGGGGAGATCATGATGATCGATCAATTGTCCTTTGTGTATGCTAGTCCCAGTGCATTTGTTGGACCATCGATGTCCGTGGTCGACAATTCTCATCCGACAACTAAGAATATCAGTGTTGGAATGTATTCATCCCTTATGGTTACCTTCGAATTCATGGCACCGGTTCACCATATTTACGCCATGTCGAGTAGGCCCTTTTCTTCAGAGAGGTTCATTCCTTTCTACACTTCCTATTTTAACGATCCTTGGACCCTACCTTCCTTGACTGTGTCTTGTGAAGGTCAGTAACATACTGGAATGGCCATGCCACTATTGGAATTAGAGATAGCGTATCAAGCTATTATTGACTCTTCCTCTAATCTGGATCCTGTTACCTCACCAACAGATGAGGAGGATAATGTTCTTGAGCCCATGTGGGATACTTTATCGTATTGTTCACATGAATGCCTCGATTATACTTTACCTTCGGACAAAGACATCGTCGAGGCCATGAATGTTTATGAAAAACCTTGGGATGATATGCATCACCACTCTTATTTTCTCCTAGAGCTTGCTAGAATCGAACAAGATGACTTTAGATCTACTTTGATCGAGATAGTCGGTCACATCGTAGTTCCACTTGATACACATGGAATTTATGTTGAAGGAAACATGGAGAGTATCTCACCTACCGTCAAGATTGATATCTCTCATATCCCTGACAATATTGAAAATGTATACATCAATGCAGATTGTTCGACAAAATAAATTTTGATCTACACTGAACTCTTCAAGGAATTCCAAGTTGATGTATTCGCTTGGTCATATGAAGAGATACCAGGAATCGACCCTCAAATTGTCAAAAATGACATTAAAAATTACCCAGATGCTAAGCCTGTTCGAAAATGTCTTAGATCTATCAATCCTCGAAAGGCCCCTTCTATTAAGGTATATGTAGAGAAACTACTTAATGTTGAATTTATCTACCCGATTCCCTTGACTAAATGGGTATCCAATCCCGTTCCTATGAATAAGAATCAAGGAAACATCTGTGTATGCATGGATTTTGGCGACCTGAACAGGGCATGTCGTAAAGACAACTTCTCGAAACCCTTCATCGATCAAATTCTCGATGAGTGTGCAGGAAGCAAAGTTTTTTCTATCATGGACATATTTTCAGGGTATAACCAAATTCATATTAAACTCGAGGATCAACATAAGATGACATTTATTTGTCCTTGGGGTACTTTATCATACTGGAAGATGCCTTTCAGCCTTAAAATTGTTGGAGCAACCTTCCAATGTGATATGACCTTCACATTTCAAGATCTCAAGCATATAGTTGAAGCCTATCTTGATGATCTTGTTGCTCACTCCTGTAAGAGAGTGGATCACCCTAAGCACCTTCGACTAGTTTTTGAAAGATGTCATCATCATCGCATCTGATTGAACCATCATAAATGCATATTTTTCATTAGGTGAGGACGTCTTCTAGGATTTTTAGTCTCTAAGACTGGGATCATGGTAGATCCATTAAAGGTTGAGGAGATACTTTGATTGCCTCCCCCGCGCACTATTCGACAGCTTCAAGGTTTATAGGGGAAAGATAAATTTTTACGACAATTTATAGTGAACTATGCCAATATTACTAAGGGTGTCATGTGTCTCTTGAATAAGGAAACCCATTTTATCTGGGATGAGCAAGCCCAGGAATCCTTCGATGCTTTGAAGAAATCCTTGGTATCGACGCTTCTGTTGAAGTCTCCTGACTACAGTAGATATTAATTGCTTTATGTTGTCATGTCTGAAGAGACGATTGGTATGGTACTGGTTCAGGAGGATGATGAGCTCTGTGAGAACATAATTTACTATCTTAGTCAAAACATAGTTGGTCCTAAACTCAAATATTCTCACATTAAAACTCTAGCTTTGGTTGTCATTCACACAGTCCAATGGTTACGTCATTATATACTGCTTTGCAAAACTATTGTGGTTGTCGATGTCAATCCATTTCAATACATCCTTATCAGGCATATCATAGGGGGAAAGTACAATAAATGGATTGTCATTTTACAAGAATTGGATCTTGATTTCTCTTATGCGAAATCCAAGAAATCACTAGTATTTGGAGAGTTAATATCTGACTTCCCTCGATTAGACGAGGATGTTATTCATGTTGATTCATTTGTGTATGAACACATTTTCCTTGTCTCGTCATCTAACCCCTGGTATGGAGACATTGTTCTCTTTCTTACTTTGAAGTTCCCTCAGCATATCTCATGAGATGACCGAAAACGTATACAATACCAAGATAAAAACTAACTTATCATCGACGACACTCTGTATCTTCGAGGAATAGACAATATCTTGTGTTATTGTTTAACTCACAAAGAAGTTGAGTCTGTTCTAAACGATTTCCACAATGGGGCTTGTGGTGGTCATCTATCCAGGCTTGCAACAACCCAAAAATTTTTGTGATCCAGTTATTTTTGGTCACCTTTATTTAAAGATTACGTTGAAGCGGTTAAGAAGTGTCACCCTTGTCAGGTGTTCACTTGGAAAATGTACTCGCATTTATCCCTTGTCCATCCAGTTATTACTGTCAGTCCCTTCACCAAGTGGGGGGTGGACTTTGTGGATTGCAACCCAACTTCAACTGGGGGGAATCAACACATTACCATGGTCATAGGCTACTTTACTAAGTGGATCGAGTCAATCAAATTATATCTAGGTTTGGAATCCTGAGTGAGATTGTCACTCATCATGGAAGTCACTTTCATAATGAAATGATGGATGAAATAACATCTAAATTGGTGTTTAAGCATAGTCATTATTCCCCTTACTACCCCTAGGAAAATGGACAGGTAGAGGTCGTGAACAAGTCTCTCAAGACTGTTTTGCAGAAAATTGTCAGCTAGAGAAAATATGACTAGCATGTCATGCTATATCCCTCACTTTGGGCATACCAAACCTTGGTCAACAATGCCACTGATTTTTCTCCTTTCCAATTAGTACATGATGTGGAGTTGATATTACCTATTGAATGATAAATCCCTTCTCTTATATTGCCAGTTGTGCTCCTACCTGCCACTTCCGATATCGAATGATTCCTCGTGCACCTAGAGAGTATGGATGAGCAATGTCGAGATGCCTCTACGGCTATCAAAGAGAATAAAATACATGTCAAGGTCCAATATGATAAGTTTGTCTATACTTGGTTGTACACTGAGGGTGACTTGGTATTTTTATATGATCAAGACGAAGAACACTCGGGGGAATGCAAGTTCAAACCCATGTGGCACGGTCCCTATATCGTGTGGCGTGTCTTAGAAAAAGGATCCTATGAATTAGAAGATTATGAAGGGAACATGTTGGTTGAGCCCAAGAATGGGCTCTACTTGAAAATATATTATGCTTGAGACCCAATATTGGGTGTAACTCTTTGTATACTAATGTATTTTAGTGTATATATATTTTCCCTTTATGTTTTGTCTTCATCTTGCTTATCTAGTTTTCCCTTGGTTGGCAACTATCAACGGAGTCTTCGGTCTACTTAGGATTCAAAGACAGAGCTAGTCGTCATACATAGAACTTGGATTATTTCACTTGGGTTGTTTACTCACCTGAGGGTCTACTGGTGTCTTAAGGTGGTGTATGCCTAGGGCCATCCACAAATAATGTGGTCGAATATAGTGTCATTATAGAACTTTTGTGTGATGCCATTTCGCATGGTATTAGCTCTTTGGAGGTTCACCTAGATTCCTAGTTAGTAGTATGTCAGTTGAACGACAGTTACCGTGTGCGTGACCCTACGTTACTCCGATGATTTCTATGGGTACGACTTCTAGAATGACAGTTTGATTTTATTTCTTTTCATCACATACCTAGGAGTTCTAATTATGTATCTGATGCATATGCTAATTTCGTTTTAGATTGGAATTTGTCACATAACTAAAGAAAATAAAACATTCTCTTTAATGTACACATTGTAACATAATTAAAGCCGAAGAACCATGTTTTTATCTATATTTCAAAAAAATATGATGTTTATAGTTTAAAATTGGGGCTAACACCCTTAATACACATATACAACCGATAATACAAAAGTCATGACATCTACACCTATGGTGTTGGATGAGTGTCATGATAGAAAACTATGACGTTTGCAAGTTTCCGAAAGAGTCTCACCCAAGCTCATGGAATGCCTACAACCTTTCGTTGCATAGCCTTCGACAAATCCTCCACCTAAACCATCGGAATCCTTTGTGTCAAACGAGAAAAGTTGCCCTACACATTTTGAAAGACTCTCTCTGCATCTCCTCCCACTGCCTCATCTCCCCGGTGCCTCTGACGATGTCATGGAATTTCATTTGGCCTTCGTGGACCTATGTCTACGTCACATACATGTCTAATTAGTGCTTAAACGCCACCCAATTTTTTTTTTTTTTTCCTATACAAAAATACAAAAAATGAAATATTTAAATTTTGTTTTGACATACCTATGTCTGCATAGGTGGTCCCTAATGGTAATGGCATGTTAGGGTCCCCTCTGAAGTCAATCCCTGCGTAAGGGTAGTCATCCAGAGATATGACCTGTTGTCTCCACCTGTAGAAGAAGTCATCATTGTAGGGTGTGGGAACCCTACCTACCCCCTATTGTCTCATCACCTCAGTCCATCGTGCCATGGTTGGATCGCGAGGTCCATGTGGAATGATCTCAATTCTAGGTCCCAAACCTAGAACCCTCTCAAAGAAAAAGCTACACAATATAGAAGTGAACCCGAAATTTGTCTTACTACCCTGTTTTCATTCTGTCAACTGGATCTTCATGCTAGCCAGTAGTGAGGTGCACCAGTCATACACTGTGGGTCTCAATAACTCTACCGCGTAGAACATAAGAGGCCTCGATTCTTGGTGCAAAGAGTTTGATCCTGTGATCCATGTCAAAACAAGGACAACAATCTTGAGGCTTAGATTGTTTATCACTCGGATGGGGAGTTGACTCCTGACCTTCTTCATCCCTGCAATGCAATGAGTGTCTATGTATTCCTCTATTTTAATACCACTCCCAGCTCCCTATGCTTTGAGGTTTACCACCTCACCCTGACGCAACAACCCCTTCAAGAAACAAATTTCCTTGACTTCAATCCTTAATGGTTTCCCATAAAGGTTGAAGCTCTCACTATCTAGATCCGAGTAATCCATGAGCAACTGTAGCAATCTCACTTGGGCCCTCATCCCTTTGAGATCCCCAAAATTATACAAACCACATCTTTTCAAGGCCATTTGGGCCCCTGGATCTCTTTCCACAACAACATCTACCTCCTCATCTTCCCTTTCCCTCCACTCTAGCACAATCCTGCAAGAGAAAAATCCTTTTTTGAGTTAGCAATCTATAAAAAACAATGTTTACGGACATACATGTAGGATGCATTATTCACAGTCGCATATAGGGTTGAGTATATAATGGTTTTATTTTATACATCTATGTATAATCATGCATATACGTGACCCAATGAATGGTAGCCCACATACACCTAAAATTCTATTTTTCACCCTAAATAACGTAAAAATTGGAACCTAAATACAAAATATAATCCATTGAAAAGAAAGCAGAGGGGAATAGGAATTACCTGGTCCAAACAGTTGTCGATTCCATCACTCATAGCTTCTGCAATCACCAGTTGAAGTTTAGAGGTAATTTGGTCCAAAATCCACTATTTGGGTAAAAATTACAAATGGTATAGTAAATTTGTTTTTTTTTACTATTTATAGCAAATTTTTACCCACTTTGCATAGTTTCGGAGAATATTTTCACCTAATGGACTAATACAACAGTGGATTGAGTTGGGTTTCGTAGTTTTATCCAGGGATTCTTGTGATTTTCAGCGTTATGTTGTCCATTCATAAATTTGGACATGTATTTTTGCTACCCAACATATAGGATAGGTACCCATTCCATCATGCACACTTGCATCATGCTATGACTATCACTCATATGCCTTAGACATGAACCCATTTTATAAAGACACAAAAACCTTTATTTTCTACTATAAGTGTCATTATCGAATGGTAGAGACTTACCAAACATGGGTACCATAGTTAGATCCTCTACTTTATTCAGTGCCCATGCAGAGATTTTTTCTGTAGGATCGGGAGTCCCTTATAGATAATAAACAAATTTATGTTGAACCTCATTTATCACTCATAAACATGCTGACCTATACCTAGAGGACTCCCAAACGAGTTTGATTTAAGCTCTTTTCCGACTCGTTTTCAAAAAGAAAAAATATTTCCTAGTGAACTTGCCTCTTTCACTCGTTAGTTGGATTTGAGAGGACATCTATTTGGTGCAAGTTTATCCCTTTTTCAAACCAAGTAGACTAATATTACGAAAAAGGACTTTTTTTGGCATTAAGTTGTGATTGCATCTCATGTCCTTGCTTGAAGTATTGAGCCTATTTTCGATTCTTTCTTTGCGTTATAAACCATTTACCTCAGTAGTTTTGCATCATCAACCAAGCAGAGCCTTGTTTATATCCTTCGTAGCTTGACACCCTATACCCAGGAGGGAACATTCCCCCAATTTTCCATTTCTCACATGCACTTCCTTGCATTGAGCATAGGTATGTTCCACTGTTGGAACTATTTTTCCTTACTTGCGACACTTGTTTCCTCCTCTATATCTTAACATTCATTTTACTATGAAAAAACAAAAAAAGACAGGTGGGAAGGGAGTATTATATTATATTGGAAGAAGTTGTGTCGCCTTTGAACAGAGCAAAAAAATTTTGAGTCCACTTGTCATCATAATTTTGGGTTTAGCACGATCTTAGGAAGTTGAGATTGTTACATAGAGTTTACTCCTCCATCTAGTTACTCTTCCAGTCCCTATGGATAGTTTGATTGATGCCTCCTGCATCTCAAGGTTTCATCGTTGAGTCTATGCTACCAGAGTCTTCCATATGTTTCATGCTCTTGCTCAAAGGATGTCTATCAACCTATGTTGGTCATTCCTTAGAACACTTGACTTTGCATGTTGACCATACCCTCAGTTTGTCTCAGAATCACATGAAGTTGTAGTCCTATTGCACACCCTGGTCCTACTTTCCTCATTGGTAGGTAACCTTGAACCCAACAGATGATATTTCATCATTGGTCGTTGACTGGGTGGTTTCCCTTGTGTTCGACGATAAGACATCTATTCAAACATTGGGATTCATGCAGTGTCTTGGAGGTTATTATCCTTATTGGTGTCTTCCTCACCTTTGTTAGCAATTTTTCTTATTGTCTTCTATTAAGAGGGTATTTTTCATGTACCACTTGCTCCTGGAACACATGAAAGAGACACAAGGTCGTTGGTTTGTGAACATGTTCTTCATCTGATTTCCTCCAAATCATCAATCTCTTGCTTTGTACCTCGTGTTGAATGATGAGATATGCCTTAATTCTCTCCTTTTAGCGGGTCTCTTTCCATCGAATTCATCTCATCTATTCTAGAGATGAGACGTAGAGTCCTATGACTACCTAGAGGATTTTAGTCATTAGTGGCAGGTTCTCTCGCCATAGAAAGTTGGAATACATCAATGTCTCTTGATTGATGGATTCTTCGAGTGTTTGACCCCGACTCCTTTATTTACACTTGTAAGAATGTACTTGGTGCCTTGATACCTACTTTCATCATTGGTAGGATGCCTCGCATTTGTTAACAATATACCTTAATGACTGGTAATGAAATGAAGTCTCATTATGTTTGACCTCAACTCCTTTTGTTATAACCCTAAATTGCTCCATACAAGCATACCTGGCATTTGGCCCTCTTACTTACTATTTTTGCCAAGCCATCACTGATCAATTCTTCTTAATAACACTATTTTGGAAGATTTATGCACCCTGCACCACTACTTCCCACATACACATTATTTCTGCACCACTACATTTCACATATGTAGGCTAGTTGCACCATTACAACCCGCGTATACCCACAAAAGTTACAAGCAATTCATTGAGATTACGGGCTATTGGGTAGTTTTACAACTGTCCCACCACCTATAACCCGTCACCCAACCAAATAACCATCCTTTTTTCAAATAAAAGGATGTGTTGGGGTTTAATTCCCAAGCCAAGCATAAGAATAGTGAAACTCTACCCATTTCACATCCCCTCCTTGCCCCAAGAATTCGCAGCCACCTTGTGAGATTTGCATTAGAATTTCCCATTCTAGCCCTTTTTCCTCCATCATAAGCCTATGTCATTTCCCTAGAAGAAATGTGAGATGAGAAAGATACGTGGAAGTGAAGTTGGAGCTTGGTGAAGAGGAGCCCGAACCAAGTTCACTGAGTAGTTGTCGATCTCATTGTAAGTAAACATTGTGATATCAATAAAATGAATACATTTTATGTCCCAAAATATGATGTGTCAAATATATATGTTTGATTTATGTTTCATACTAACATCTAACCCATGATTTATATATGAGATGCATGTTTGCAGTTCTCTGTTTATATGTTTGTGAATGGAGGTTATCCTTGGGAGGAGGCTTGTAGTCAACAGAGCTATCGAACGCGAGAGGATCGACACCGAACGTGGAGTAAAAGGTAAAGTTAGTTGATATTTTCACTTTGCCTTTCATGTATGAATTTGGGGTGTATTTAGGGTAGTTAGAAAAGTAAGAGACTTTTAGATGGTTAGATCTGCCTACATGTTGAACCCTAGTGTAGTCCATAGGGGGGTTTTCCCGCTATAGAAGAACTTGCGATCATACTAGGGAAACCTCTAGGGTTTTAGGGGATTTTATGGGTGTTTGATTGTTTTTTACCTTTTGAGTTTCTTTCTAAGTCTGTTAAGTCTTTAAGGGATTTTGGTCACTTGTTGGTGCTATACCAGTTCTCCCTGCCTTGTTAATCTACCTGTTAGTTTTTTTTTTTTTTTGAGAATTTATAGATGTGTATGCGGTTTGTAGTGGGTTTGCACGCATACATATGCATCTTGATTTTAGACAGCCCACGTACATATGCAAGATTCTTAAGCACCAGTAGCATGCCTATGTCAAGAAACATTTTCCTTAAGAAGGTGCAGTCAACCTCTCCCCTTATTGAAGTCTGAATTCTCAGGGTTTATTGATTAAGTACAGTGTCTCTTTTTTTACAGTTGAAGCATGGGTTTGATGTTAGTTTGGTTATCTTTTTAAAGATTTCTTTTTTTTAGTTCGGAAGGGTTTTGGGCAAGTCTTCGAGTCTTTTTTATTAGATTGTTAGGTGTCTTTAGGGACTCCCTGTGATCCACAGTGGGCCAGAGGTTAGTTCTCAGTCTTGTTTGGTTTCTTTTCACTTTTTCCCCTTTCGCTTTCTTTAAAGAAAAAGAAAAAGAAATTATTTCAAGTTTCTTGTTTGAAGCATAAAAAAAAAGAATAGAAAAGGTTTTCATTTCTTAGTTTGGTAAGTAGTTGGCATAGTTATATTGCTTTTTAGGAGAAAGAGTTATTTTCTTAAGTTATTTACTAAATTCTTAGAGCATTAAGTAGCTCGTAGTTGAGCAAAATTTCATTTTAGGTTTTCCTTTAAAAGATCTTACAAAAAGTAGTTATGAAAAGTTGGTTAAAGAGTTAGTTACAAATATTTATTTGTCAAAAAAAAAGAAGTAATTTTTCTTTCAATTTCGTTTTCTTCATCTTCTTTGTCTCTTAAAAAACACCACTAGTTTCATTAC
This sequence comes from Picea engelmannii, assembly GCA_009831015.1. NCBI lineage: Eukaryota > Viridiplantae > Streptophyta > Pinopsida > Pinales > Pinaceae > Picea > Picea engelmannii. Next base: position 12,802 of record WSFP011471165.1, read on the forward strand.
CGTTTCCTTGACTTAGAAAAAGCCATCTAAAATTAACACTAATTTAAAATCAACTAGACTTTATGTTTGTAGGGTCAATCAGCTAGTCTAGGCTAGAGCCTTGAATTAGGTTGAAGAGGAAAATCTTCAAGTCTTACAGACAACCAATGGAGTCAGTGCTAGGGAGTGTAAAAATTCCAGTAAACGTGAAAGTTATCCGGGACCCCCCTCTAACACAGGGGATAAACATGAGGTCACGTGTGGAAAGGTAGCATAGATAACCCCTCCAAAGCCGAACCAAGCTTAGTGGGGAATGCATATTGAGGACTTGTCGTGGTATACTGTTGGGCACATTTTCCACAGAGCTTTGTGGATATCAAATCCGTTCGAGGTCCTCAGTTTTATTTCAGACCACTTTCTTCCGATACACTCGGTAGGTTTTAGGCTTAGTTACCCTACTCATTGCGGTCCACCTGACTGTCGACTGTACCTGCCTCGTGACTGTTTGTGAGTTGGAAACCTAGTTGCCTTTATTTTAGGGACTTACACAAGTGATTGTAGAGGTATACTGTGGTACCTAGGGTAGGCGTCGGGCCATGCTTTGTAGATTATACCTAGAGGGTGCTTCCATGTTCGAGTTGTACTTGCACCGGTAAGTTGCTCTAGCATTGGCTGGCATAACTGTTCTTCCAAATAGTTAGTGGTTTGCTTTCTTTGTATCATAGGAACTTTTCTAGTGTGTTCTTGGTCTTCAACATTAGAAAAAGCCTTATTGTTTCATTGATCTTCTCACAAAGTGGAATATCAAGAGCTCCACTGATCGCGAAGGCTTCAAGGCATGCCGCCAGCTAATTTAGAGCCACCACTACCACTGTTACAGTGAATACTTGACCAACAAGGGTCATTTGAGGCGATCATTCCACAAGAAACTATGCCTGAGCCAACTCCAAGAGGAGAAAACTCGTATCCGAAGGAACTAACCATTTCTGACCTTGGAGAAGAATCTCTTGGTTCATATAACCCTCCGATCACTGAATTGTCGACACCACTTTTGATACAACTTGCCCCCCCAAGGGTAACACATCACAAGTGTTAGATAGTCCTGTAAGCAGCGATGGAAGAAAATGATGCTACTTCGCCAGAGAGTCCTCACACTCCCTCTATGACTGCCACTACTGAGGGTGTTCTGCCTCTTAAGCCACCTTTGTCGATCTGGACCATTATGGTCTCGACTGCCTCTACTTCGGGAAATGATCTGATTCCGTCTATGGTGGTGATCACTGCACCATTCAAACAGAGTGAAATGGGTCCTCCATTTTCATACGGATTTCTCGACTTTGATGTGAACTCTATCCTCACCTACTCCACCCTACAAACCATGGGTCTGGGGGTAGGGAGATCAAACACTCCTCTACAAGGGTCCATGGGGGGCACCTCTACCCCCTATAATTCTTTCCCTTACGATGGGGGTCATATAACTCATTCATCCCCCTCGCTAGGCGGTGCTCCCCAACAACTCATCTTGTCGAACATGAACTACAAATTGTTCGGAGCAAGTAGTCCAGGACCTTCTTCCTATACCACGCTGATGGTTTCAATTTCATTCTCCTTGTTTGATGCATTTGGAAACAATGCTTTCTCATTAGCTGTCGTCTTAGCCAGGGGAAACCCTGGTTTTGGACAACAAAATCATGTGCAGGGTACTATTCCTACATAGGGGGAAAACATAAGAATATTTTCCTCACAAGGACTCTGGAATCTGTGGTAGGGGTCATTTCCCTCGTCTGGGGTCATTTCCCTCGTCAGGGATGTTGACCGGGGGCAACCCCTTCCATGGTTAATGGAACCCTAGGAAAGGCTCAGTACCTATGTCCATCAGATCGACAGGGGGCAACCCTTTCCAGAATATTTGGAACACAACGTAGGGAGAAATCCCCTCCCATCCCTCAACGTCCAACTATGGGAATCAATCAATGAGTTACCAACAAATGCAGTATCCGTTTGTTGGCCAAGGCCATCGTATTTAACAGAACCCTGGTCAACAACCTAATGTTTCCTGGCAACCTAGTGCCAGCCAAATTCCAGGCTCCTTTCCTCCTATACATAGTCAATAGCCCAAACTACCATTTCTGGCGACGTTACATTTTCCAGACTTGTCAAGGTTGTTAAATGGCCCAATCTGTCACGATCTGCATAGGCCTCCCATGCCAATGAAGTTTCCCTCGAACATTCCAAAGTTCGAAGGTAAGCCTAACAAATATCCAGGTGATCACATGACCACGTTTCATCTATGGTTCTCATCGAACTCTCTGCGAGACAACTCCGTTTAGTTGCGCTTATTTCAATACACTCTTATCAGGAGTGTCACAAAATAGTACATCGAGCTCGACCGCTCAAGATAGTATTGCTTTAGCAAATTGGCAATGGTTTTTCTCAACCATTTACAACTACCTGTGAGATATTATGCCGACACCGAATTGCTAGCCAACTTCGAGCAAATGAATTCCGATCATATCTCAGATCACATCCGAGAGTGGTAGCGTCGGGAGAGTTTGATAAAAGTACCGGTCCCACCAGATTTCTTGCTAGAGTGGTTCCTTAAGTCTTTGGTACCTCAGTTATCCAAGGACGTTGCAACGTCAGAAGTGTTTTCTGAGGAAGAGGTGATAATGAGAGCTCAACATCTTGAATTGATATACTCTCAGTCTGGTTTACTCTATGAAGTTTTTCCAGATGCACCACAGTCTATCCTTGACAATGCCAAACACAAGTATGGACCACACGCTGATGATATAGTTGGTTCAGCACAAGAAAAGCCCATTGATCAGCTGTCAAATCAATTGCAAAAATTATCGATACAATAGACAGTGGCCAACCAAACCTCTAGTTTAGTTGCTACCCCTACTCAAATGTCAGATGTACACAGTGTGAAGTCGACGAACCCGAAGGCCAACCAGTAGCCTGACGACAAGAAAACAAATCAAAACAATAAGGGTAAAGGGGATAAGAAACCCACCAACAATGCTGGCAGGGGAAACATAGAGAAAATAAAGTTGAAGTATCCATGTAACCTTTTCATGGAATACCATTCGACTCACCTGTGCCCTTGGCTTGCAGAGGCCCAAAATTTATTGGCACAACAACAATCTATTGTGTTAATGAACCCATTTCCACATGGGAAAAATTTGACTCAATCCTCTTCGAGCGGAAATTGGGGTAGTCAGGGACCCCCTCTGTCTTCTAGTAACCCCCGTTGGACAAATGATAGGGGCGGTGAATCAATTGTTACTGTACTTAAACAATTATTCCCATTTTAAACTCTTTAGAGAACACTCAATGACGATCACAATAAATAAGGGAAGTAAGCAATAGAATATTCAACATGAATCACACACATGAAATATATAGAGAGAAATATTTCCTGAGGAAACCCATAAAGGGAAAACCTCTTCTTCTTGATATGATAAGTAATCTTTATTTTCTATACATTATCATTCTTATGATCTCCAACTCTTCTTGAGGCTACAACCTCTGTTATACAAGAAAGAACTTGCTAAGAGCACCAACTCTCTGGTTTCTCTAGCACACACTAAAAGGAAGCACCAACTCCCTGAGTGTTTCAGCACCAACTGGATGCAAGCACCAACTTCCTATCACACAGGCACCAACCTGTATAACAAAGAACAATAGTTTTCCCTTGCACCACCTTGCCACCCTGTTTTTTCTGTCTGCAACCATATGGAAGCTCCAACGCCCTGTGTTCAAGCACCCACTTGAAACTCTAAGGACACCAATCCTCCCTAGCAACTCCCTACCACCCTAAAATATAAATATTTTCTTTTCTTGAATTTATCACAATGATACAACATTTATCTATGGATTACCAGTCTCATCATTATTCTACTACATTTCTCTACTCTGCCTGCATCAGTGTCTCTCTGCTTGCATCACCTACACTTTATGTTCTTCTGCATTTTATGGATTGTGTGCCATCTCTCTTCTATGCGCTCTACCTTTGCATGCTCTTCACTGCATCATTATTCTTCCCTACATATTGTTCACTGCATCTCTTCCTCACAACTGCATAGCTAACCAACAGATGCCCATCACTACTTTGTTTTGCATACTTTCTCACATTGAGTCCTCTACCTGATCATCATTGCAACACCTCATCATCTCTAGCGGTTAGCACCATGCCTGGTCCATGTGTTCATCATCAGTGAGCACTATGCTGAGATTCCTTAGCTTCTCTAGCAGTCAAAACTCTTTGTATTATATGTTAGTTACAACCAGTCAATTATGGCTTCTTTGGCTTCTAAACCTCTTCCTTCACGTGATCACTGGTGGTGACCATACGCCTGAGCTTAATGATCGCTTGAGTGCATATCAATTCAATGATAAGGATTCATTCTCCTGAAATGGACAACTGTCATAACTTTGACAGTTTTCCCTTCAGAAATTTTGGGTTTCAAACCTTTCGAAACTTCCGAATCAGAATTCCCGAACAGATTGGATGGTTCACATTACATATTGGAACTAGATCAATGGTTAGCATTAATCCTTATAGTCATCCTTCATTGCTTAATCCAATGGCCAGGAATTAATCAAGCAATGAGATGTATGGCCACCTTTTACTCTGTAATTTTGTCTATTATTCTTACGTTATCCTTCCACTATATTTTGATCAATGGTTGATAGTACACCTGACATCAGATCAATGGTCGAGATCTCCTTCAAGTCTTCATACTTTGGATATTTCGAGTCTCAACCATTTCTTTCCTCCATACATCAATCTTCCAAAGCTGACAAGCCTATGATGCATGTCCCTCTCGGATTAATGGTCAATATCTCCTCAGGTCTTTGGACTTCGGAGATTTCAAATATCAACCCATTCTTTCCTCCAGATTGATCACCT
>ML877788.1:0-11262 GCA_009831015.1 Picea engelmannii
AAACATATAGTTATATATCTATAGCTATTAAAATAGAAATAAATTAACTTAAAAACAAATAATATGAATGTAATAAATCAACATACCTTTTTGAATGCAACAAAAAATTGTTTCAATACTGTTGTAGAGTTTGAATCTGGATATTTGAGTTTAACATCATCCCAACTTTCTTCGTTCAACATACTGACCATTTCCTCTTGTATTCTCATATACACCTTGTGACTAAATAAAAAAATGTTATAATGATATATATAATAAAATATTTAGAACATTGTTATGTTAAATTGAAAAAATTAATTTTCTTGTCCTAACATAAATAAAAATAACTCAACAAAATTACTTTTGAAATTCATCACACATTTATTCCATTGACAATTCTGCCGACCTTACATGTGATAATATAGTTATGATAAGTTTCACATCCTTCACTCCTTGTATTGATCTCCAATGTGTTATAGTCATATCATCTGGAAGATTTGTTATTTTAGGACCTGTCTTACTTGTGACACATATCAATGGCTTAGTCTTCTTAACTCTCTGATTTTTTATACTAATATTTTCCCATAGGGTGAAGATCTCATCTATCAAATCCCATACATGTCTAGTTCTAAATTCCAATTGAAAATAACTATCCATAGCTCTAAATACATCACTTCCTTTGTGATTTTTTTCTTTTGTACTTTCATCATCAAATGAAAATCTTATTTCCATACAACATTTCTTCCAGAACTTGGCATCCACATTTGATCTCTCCCCATGACATATTTAAGAAAAATCATTATGGATAAATCTTACCCTTTGAATGAATGTCATGGACATTTTGTACTCATTGTCTATGTTATGATCCCATGCCAATAACTTTGCTTCTAAATCTGTTAAATTATTATGAACATAATAAATAATAATAAATATAAATACATTATAATAGCTAATGAATAATTAATGAAGATACACCTTCCCAATGAAAGGTCATGTCTCTTCATGGAAGGGCACCCTTGTGTGGGTATATAAGACCCTCATTCTTATTGTATCTCATAATCTCATATTCATATACATTATTTAATATATTATATGTTATGGATTGTAACATGTTGTCCTTCCTACATCGGGTATTTACTTGGTGAACCAGATTGGTTCACCACAATGGTATCACAGCTTCGTCTCGATCCGGCTTTTGGCCATAAAAAAAGTTTTTCTAATTTTTTTTGTCTTTGACCATAATTGGCCTTTAGCCATTTGAAGTCTAAAATTTTCGCTATAGAATACAATATTGAAGAAAAATAAACTATTACCCAAAAAATAAAAAATAAAAAGAAGTAAACAGATCATTTCCACCTTCCATTGACAAGAATATTTAAAAGAAAGAAAGTGTAAAAGAATGGTTTAAACTACCACGATTTTTCCATTAAATTGAAAAGAAAGAAAGTGTAAAAGAATGGTTTAAACTACCACAAATTTTCCATTAAATTTAAGCTCTCTTACTTTAACACAATAATTAAATATCTCTATCGTGGAAATTCATGTACAAGAAATTTTTGTTTCCATAAATAAAAAAAGAAAAGAAAAAAAAGGAAAAAAAGAAGAATATATATATATATATATATATATGGGGGAAAAATGATATATTTTTTTTCCCATTATAAAGAAAAATAAAAGAACAAAAAAAATATTATTACCAACCAATGCGTACATCAATATCCACTATTTACAACCGTGCAACCACAAGTTATTATGTACAATTTTTTTCGTAAGATTTTAAGTGCAGTAACTCTACTGTTCATTATACCAATCCATACAATTGTCATAGAAGTAAAAGGGTAAATTGTCACCGTTTAACAAAAAGTCGTGACTTTTGTTAAAACAAAACAGAAAGGAAAAAAATTAATTAACTTCCACGTTATATTATTTTTAAGAAGTAAAGAATATATGGTGAAAAATATAAAATGAGGATATATAATAAAAAAGTCAAAAGTTTTAATTAAAACAAAAGGTTGTTTTAAAAGTTCACAAATTCTGTGAGTTAAGGAATGAGTATAACTAAATTTTTCTTTTTGGAAAGTGTGAAGGTAATATTAAATTATTTTTCATTAATTACCAAGGAAAAAAAAAGAGATTAAGTGTATAAAATTACTTTTGGTAAAGTATAAGAAAATATTCAAAGTTTTTGAATTCTCTATATATAAAAAGACGAATTATCAAGGATTATTTTCTTAAAAGAGTATAAAGGAATATTATAAGAAGATATATATTAAGTCAAAAAGCTTAAGTCTTCTTATTATTAAATGGATATTGTAATAATTATAATATCATTTAAAAAAATGGAATTTAAGGAAGGAATATTTTCTGGTAAAAACCATCGAGCTAATGCATCAGATTATTAACATTTCGAGGAAATATTCAAGAAAAATAAGTTAGCATCTGCATTTTCCCAGATAAGAAGAAAAATCACATAAGTATTGATTTGAAAAATCAACTAATAACTCGAAGGACAAGTGTAATCGAAACAAAAGACTTTCTTAGCACTAAATATGACATCAAGGACTTACCGTTGACACTCCAAGATTATAAAATCGTATCGAATTTCGTGGTTACAAATATATATGAAAAAAAAGTTGATATAATCCGCGGCTTGACTTGGTTGGAGATGCTAGGTAGATTAATATTAAACCTTGAGAAAAAGCTTTTAATGTTTTCCTACAAGAAGAAAAAAATAAAATTACATGATGTCTTAGTGAAGTTAGATTCAATATCTATGTCAAAATATCTTGATCAGATCTCCAAAATACTACTTTCGGATAAACAACAGTAAATACTTGAGATCCAAAAGGAGTGTGAAAAAAAGGTCATAGACACAAATGTAGAAATTTGTTGCCTAAAAATCCATAATCAAAGTTTACTCACCCAGATTAAGAAGATAAAGAGTGATAAGAAGATGATAGAGGACAAGTCAAAACAACTTATCTATAAGAAATCAATGGTAGATAAAGAGACAATGATTGAACCTATGGAACTACATAAGTCTTCAAATGGAAAAAACCTGATGGTGGATAAAACAATTAATATAGACCCATTCAACCTTAGAACTCAAAAGGATTTAGTTGATGTAAAGAGGTCTTCACATGTCGAAGTAGAAACAAGCCAAGGCTATGAAGAAGACTCAATTCCAAGTGTTAATCAAGAAAAAGCTACAAGTACTTGAAGTAAAGATCAGGTTGCAAGGATGTCTTATAGACATACTAATCACAAAAATCAATACTTCAACCAATCAATGTATCCATAGAAACAAATGACAAATATGTCAAAAAATATTACTTCCATTACAAATGATGCTCAAGGTAGAAGTTATCATGGGAGTCAAAATACATCAAATTGTCTACAAGAACCCCATAAAATCCCCATTGTGCAAACAATCGATTTAAGGTGGCTAGACTCCCTTACAATTTGACGCTTCTACGTAGCACTTAGAATATCCTATCATTTCAAGTCCTCAACGATCACTAATTCAAGAATAAAGAATAAGGATACAATATTACAAGCCATAACAAGAGATAAGTCTTCCATAAGTATTCTTTGAGAACAAAGCATTTTTAAGGGGAAGACAATGTTATGAACATAATATATAATAATACATATAAATACATTATAATAGTTAATGAATAATTAATGAAGAGACACCTTCCCAATGAAAGGTCGTGTCTCTTCATGGAATGACATTTCTGCATGGGTATATAAGACCCTCATTCTTATTGTATCTCATCATCTCATGTTCATATACATTATTTAATATATTATCCTTTATGGATTATAACCTGTTGTCCTTCCTACATTGGGTATTTACCTGGTGAACTGGCTTGGTTCACCACAGTCATCATCAAGTGAGAATCTTATTTCCATACAACATTGCTTCTGAAACTTGGCATTAACAATTGATCTCTCCCCACGACATATTTCATAAAACTCATTATGGATAAATCTCACCCTTTGAATGAAAGTCATGGAAATTTTGTTCTCATTGTTTGTGTTATGATCCCATGCCAATAAATTTTCTTCTGAATCTGTTAAACCGACATAAATGATGCATTTGACTTTCTCAAAAGGAGGATTATTGGTATATTCTTGCATCAATTTTCTTGTAGCCTCTGCAGAATGATTTTCTCCAATCACATAATATTTGTAGTCAAAACATTTTGATCTATCAAATTCTTCCCTCGTAGGAACTTCCATTGGGTCAACAAGAACTAGGTATTCAACCACGTGCATATGGATTTTACCTAATCATTGCTTGCAAATTGTGAATATGCAAGTGATGTGGTTTTCTAATTTGATATTTTTATTTCCCTTTATGGGTTTATAAAGTTGTTTCAGCTTCAATTGAAATGTGTGGCCATCATCAACTAAGCTCATCATCCTCAATCTATTTGGAATGACATTTTGTTTTGTTTTCATAATACCATCCTCTAGATCATCACCTAGTGTCATTGTTTCTTTGCTACCTTTAGGACTTTCACTATAATACTATGAGCTAACGGTGGCTTCTTGAACATCATCAACAAACTTTTTTTTCTTCCTCTTATGATTTAAATGTGTTTCATCTAAATCAATGATTTCTTCATAATCAATAGGAATGGACTCATCATCATCCATCACTCTTTTGCATTTATCTTGTTTATTCTTTTTGCGAGAAGAAGTGATAACCTCATTGGGACTAATCTAAACAAGATATTCATTTGGAGTTTACTCATTTTCAAATATAACCCTTTTAGGATTTTTAGAATGAGGATTTTTCTTTCTTCTTTCATGTTCTTCTATGTTTACTCTCGCAGGTTCAACCTCCATTACTTTTTGTTTCTTTTTCCTTCCTTCTTGTGTCTTTTCAATATGAAAAGCGTTGATGACATCCATGATATTATTCTTTGTAGAGTAAATCCCAACTAACATATGTGAAATTCGTTCAACAAAATCCTGTAAAAATAAAATATAACATTTTCATGTTAAATAAAATTAAAAAATTACCATGATACTAAAAATAATAAATGACACAAAAATAAAAATAAAAAACTTGCATTGCCTTTCTCAATGTCATCAACAATGGATGCACATAATTCGGAAAAAAAATTCATTCTTGTTATAATTGATCAATTTGAAACAATATCTAATCTTGATATAAGTTTTGCCTTGTTTGACAAGTGCATAAACAATATCTGTGGCTAGCACCAAACATATATCTCGTAACAAGCCGAGTGCCTGATAATTTCCTTGCACATGTTCTAATTCAACACAATACAAATATATATGATCTCCATTGTTTCTTTGTTTGTCTTTAACAAACCAAGAATATTCCATATTGTTTTCACCTTCCACATATTTCCACTCTCTAACATTCTTCATTGCCCTTGATAACTCAGGTGTTATGCTATCATTTTGTTTCCAAGCATTCATGGAGGTTCCAGTTGCAATTTTGGATGCCATTATTGCAGGTCGTGATCCAGATATATTCATAGATAATCTCTTTCCTGCCATTTTTCCTATAGGATTAAAAAATTAAATTAGGCATTTTACATTATAATAATAAAAAAAAACATTGAATATAAGAACTAATTTAGGCTTTTTAAATTTTCGCATGAAAAATTATTATGTGATTCAAAGATGATCGTATAATTGTTGTTTTGGTAAATGGTAAGAATTAAAAAAAAACTAACCTCTGAAATGCTAGATTCTCCTCGGATGTCTTCTTGATGTTTCTCCCTTGCAACTTGCTCCAAATCCTTTAACAAACACTGCCCAAGATATCACACAATGTAAAAAGACAAAACAAGATTGTGTATATATAACACAAATGATATAAATTATTGTTAGAATAACGATTGTGGGATAAATAAAATGAAGAAGATTCTCTACATATATACCTAAAATTATATGAATCATCGTTATGTTTAATGAATGTGGGATAAATACACAAACATGAGAAATATTGTAATTAATAAGTAAATAACAAAATAAAATAGTAAAAGTTGTTTTTATTTTCAAGATAAAATAATAAAGGGAAAAAATTGGGGGGAAATTTTGGAGAGAAAAAATTGAGGGAGAAATTTTGGGGGAATATATTTTTTTTAAGTAAAAAAGAGCAGAGCCTAATATATTAATTTTCCAGAAAAGAGGGGCAACCAGAAACACCATGTCTGCCAGTTGTCTAGCCGTATAAGTGGAAACCGAGACAATTGGCTATCTATGTAGTCTGTGGAACAGAAAAACTGGCTACAATCTATCTTGCTCGAAGGAAACCAAGACAGTTGGAAGCTATCGGTCTGAAAAAAACTTTGTGTCTGAGAGTTACAAAATAATGGCTTCTAGCCATGACTAGCCTGAGGGAAACCAAGAAAAAACTAAAACTATTGACTGTGACATTTACCCGGCGGTCTCTGTCGCATCCATGTCACCTTCACCATCCTTGTCCCCGGCTTTGGCTATCAGCGCGAAAGGCTAAGAACATGTCAGGCAACGTTGTCCTGGCGGTGTATTTGAGTAGGCATCGTAGAGCAGGTCAACTTGTTGACTGACTAGACTAATGCGGTGTATTAGGTCCTCCACCAAGCTCCTCAGTTCAAAGACTAATGTGAGGTGGTCCAGGTGGAGAAGTGGAAATTGGACATGCCCTCCCTCATGCATGGCATAAAGAAGACACGACATAGGAGAGATGCCACCCTCCTCCTCCAGACTAACCCCTATCGACTCGCCTTCCAGATTAGTTGCCTCATCCTCAACTGACTTGTTCCTTCCCAGGACTTCTGTTGGAGAGATATCTACTGCCCCTGTGGTTGGTTCTACCTCCACATCTGTTGGAATTTCTTCAGTGATGTAGCAGGGGGGCAAATCTGTCGGAATTTATTCTTCTATTTTAGAGATGTGATGTTTCTTGGTGGCCAGTTGGGTAGTTTCCCTTGGAAAATAAGTCGACGAGTTCCAATTTTCTGGAACGGTGAAGAGAAGGTGTGGTGGGGGGATTTGAATGGGTTCGTCCAGGATGATTTCTTTGATATAGGCCATGGGAGGCGTACCATGCCTCCTATTTTTTCGGACGAGCTGCATCCATGCCATGGACAACGCCCGCTCGAAATTCCACTGTCTCTTTCAGCACGTAGCCGAAGCATACCAGGGAGCCCCCCTATGGGGCTTGCCTCATTCCCGTGGCATGTGGACACTAGTACATATTGTAAAAATTCCGACGTTTTATTTGCGGCGTTATGGACAAAATTGTCCATATTGTCGCAAAATAGAGGAAATTTATAAAAAAAAAAATTCATGTTGACCGATAACATCGGTCTTGCCACATTGACATCTCTCTTGCCACGCTAATGTCTCTCTTGCCACGTTAACGTCTCTCTTGCCACATTTTCCACTGGAACGTCTCTCTTGCCATGTTAACGTCTCTCTTGCCATGTTTTCCACTGGAAAGTCTCTCTTGCCACGTTTTCCACTGGAACGTCTCTCTTGCCACGTTTGTGAAGATATATGTCGCAATTGCGACATTTTGGAAACTAGGTTTTCCCCTCCAACTGTCACCTTAGTATGTTCACCAAGTCAAAATACCACTGGTCACTTAGGAATTTTTTACGTCGAAATTGCGACGTTACAAAATCTATAAATATGTTGCATTTGACGGATGTTGCGACAAGTTTGCTATAATAACAACACCTCAAAAAGGGTTTGCAGGTCTTCTCGGCGAACAAAAAATAGATATTTGTTTCAGTATAAGTCTGTGGGGAAGAATGTCAGAAAACATTAGAGCTGGGAAAAGAATTAAAGAGGGTGAAAAGGGTGACGGTAAATGTTATTTCCCTTGCAAAAATTGTTGTACTAGACGTCCCGAAAGAGTTTTAAAGTTCTAAAGTTTGGTTCTCCTCTTGCACTATTGGAATAGATTGGGTTTATTCATTATTGTTCACCAAAAAGTCCCTTTCGTTATTATCTATTGGAGGTCATAAAGAAGAGGAACCTATAGAGAAAGAAGCAAAGAAAGCATTGAAGACCCTTGCATGAATATTGAGAATAATGCTAGTGAGCATTATGGTATTGAAGAAGAAGTAACGAGTAAACTGGAGTGCCAACAGTGCAGTAAAGAGGATGCTCCAGTGATCTTTTAACAAAGGGAATCTTGCATCTTCACATGAGATATCATCAAGACAAGATAGTAGAGGAAAAGTATCAGTGCCATTATTCAATTCAAGATCAACATTGCACACCATGTCTTGAGAAAAGCTAGGGTTTGCAATGAAAAGCATAAGGTACATGTTGCAACCATTATCTCTGCCTAAGACTTCTTCTGATGACCATTTTTCTAGACAAAGGGAAGATACCATGCCCACTGGGCACTCTTCATCATTAGCCTACAATGAAGGATTATTAGGATTATGTGCTAAGTGATTTCAAGAGCTTGATCTCAATTATTACTGCGTTGATCAGTAATAAGGGTTAATCTGCGATGTGAATGAGAATCATAATCTAAGGAATATTGTTGACTAAGTGCTCTGTTAAGTGTTGTAATCACAGATATGTGTCCCAACCTGGTTGTAGACACCCAAGTCCTACAACCCTCCCTGCCTCTACCTCGGGTGAGACTTCATCTGCTTCGTAGGTGTTGTCGAAAGGGCCAGTAGTTAGGGTTTTGTTGGTGCGTTGTTGAAGCATTGAACCCTGGGTCTGCCCCTGTGCCAACACTCATTCTACACATCCAAGTAGTTTGTGAGGTACATAACCTAGTTCAAATTTTCTTCGACCACATTAACCACTTAATTCAAGTGTGATCCCACTCAATAGGTAAACAACACTCTTGTGGATAGTAGTTGCATTGCGATGTTGACCAATGGATTTTTTATGGATAGTACTTCATATAATCACATTATATTCCTCACACCATATTTCAAGCATATATCTATTTTCTCTTCCACAACATCCCCATCCTTCTACACCTATATTATTGAAAATAATGGACTATTGGCATCCTCCCCATCCATCAATATCCTACTAATCACGTGGATATTATTTACGTAATAGTTATTTTATAATCCATCCAATCCCCACTAGTGTGATTCCATGAAAAAAATAGACTTAAACATTTCCTTACTACTAGAAAGTTTCCAAATCACATGATCACATGCAAGAGACTTGTAATCCCAAAATTAAAACGTAGTTTGAACAGTTACAAAATATTGGTCCAACGCTCACTTATGTTTGAGAATTTGTTGGGAGAAAACTTATGGAATAAGATAGGGATGTGGATATAATGATTAACCAGTTGAACCTGCTCCACATATCCTTTAATATGATCCTCCTTACCGATATTCCCCTACTGTTAAAGCATGTATTCTAGGAAAAATGTGTCCCTCATGATGAGAATTTTGGCCTTCTCCCACTTTGACTTGTTCTTTCCGATCCTATGGCCCATCATGCCCCTATCTGCTACTAGTATTGTGCATGGTGGAATTTTCCTTATGCTCCAATATTGTCGTATGAAAAATGACACCTTCAACCCTATTCAAATGTTGAATGTTGTTGAAATATCTATGTATCCTTTAGCCTACATTCCTTGAATCATGTTTACCTTGCAGTCATCCTTCTCAAGATCTACAACTTTGACTAATACAAGATTCAATCTAAAGCCATAGATCCACATTTTTCTTACCCGGCTTAACCATGACTTGGAGCTCAAACTCCTTGAACAATAGTAACCAATGGCATATCTAACCTTCCAATGCTGACTTGTTCACCAAATATTTTAGTGAAAAGTGATATGTAAGGTGACCTAGGAGATAATATATACACTTCTAGAGGGTATACATCAGGGTCAACACTTATGATTCCATCATAGTGTAATTACGATCAAATAATGACACTTTTCTATTGGATAAATAAATTTGGTAAAATAGTGTGCCTTTCCCCAATTGTATTAGAACATTTCCTAGTGCAATGCTAGATGAATCCACACATATATAAAAAAATATTACTCCAATTTGGAAAAACTAGAATTGAAGTGGTTAGCATCCTCTATTTCAATTCCGTGAACCCTACCTATGTTCAAAGAATGAATAAACCACGTCATCTCTGTCCATCACGCCCAAAAAACTACTCGCGCCCTTTCAAGGAGACTCGTGCCCAAGGAGATAACTTGCGAAGGGAACATGGAGAGAGTTCACTAGCTGCAAGGTTAGAGAGAGCTCGCGGAGTGCACCGTGAGACAGAGAGAATGAGGGCATCGGCCAGTAGAGGGAGCTCGCGGAGGGCACCGACCAGGAGAGGGAGAGACTGAGGGCACCGACCAGGAGAGGGAGCTCGCGAAGGGCAACGGCCAGGAGAGGGAGCTCGCGAAGAGAATGGTAAGTTGATACTTCTTTGTATTCAAGGTCATTTTTCTTAGTAAGAGGTTTACAGGGTGAAAGATCCATATTATTATCAATTTTTTTTTGTATTGCATCATCTAAACATGATTTGTACAAGTGGCATTCTTGGAATCTTTTTTCCATACATTATGTTATTTTTTTGATTGGTTGTGTTAATACAAGTGGCATTCTTGGAATCCTTTTGCCATAGCTTTGGAATCCTTTTAAAAATGACCAGGCTTATTGTGGTACTAACACTTGCTTTTATTTCTTGTGTTGGAGTGTGACTTTAATTCCTTCAAATAAGTTTTGTTTGATGTCAAATGGTATAGGTTGCGAATACATTAACATGATGAGGAAAGAACCGTTATTCAACATGCCAACGGATTTCCGATGATTAAAAAAATGGTGTTTGAAAAAACAAACGACCGCTATGTTTTTCCAAGTCAATGTAAACAAGTCTTTTACTCAAAGGTTCCAGGTAAAAGGGATTGGTCATTTGTTTTTAGATATGATCCAAGAGGAAGGCCAATAAAGTATAATGTATATGAGGAAGATGATATTGAAGAATAATATGATGTAGAGCTAGAGCAGGAAGAATATGGGTCGACAGATGAAGAAGATGGAGAAGATGAACCAGGCATAGGAGACATTGCACCAGTTCTTGATGATGATATCCATGGAGATTTGATTGAAAATGTCATTGATGATGATGATGATATTATCAATCATTTCAACAGTGTTTCTGAACCAGATGCTGATACAGATATTGAGTTGGATGATCAAGAAGAACATACAGAAGAGGGATGATAAAAATGTTGCGTTGGTCAATGAGGTACGTAGCTAGATATTTTAATTTGTATGAATTATTATTCTCTTTAAATAATTT